>JADLZK010000523.1:0-53667 GCA_015847255.1 Hyparrhenia diplandra | reverse complement strand
GAGCTGTTGGCCTTGGCCTTGCGTCGTGACCTTTTGGTGGACGGCTTGAAAATCGTTGTGTTGGACAGGAAACGAGGCCAGATCATCTACCAGAGGAAGGACAAAGGAGAACAACAACAGGAGGGAAAGAAATAGGAGAGGTAAATAGTTATATATACCATGTCTTGTCTAATGCCTGCTGCTAGTTTATGTGAATCTTTTCACATCCAGACGATATGATCAATCGACTAATGTATGCGTGCAGAGTTTGGAGGAATTGGTATTGGATGGACCCTACACGGGTGTCTCCATGGAGTACGGGGGGTTTCGCATCGAAATCAGAATCCCAAGCAGCAGCAGCAACAAGCATCATTCCATCAATTGGGAATGGCACTGGAATAACCCAACGTACGCTGCCCAAATAGACTCACCACAACCCGCCCACCACACCATCAACGCTCAAGACGGCAGCAAGGTAGCAGAGGTGACCTACGCGGTGATGTCAAACGCTCGAGAGGCCACCGTGCAGGTCAAATTTCGGCTCAAGGATGGGCATAATGCTATTGGCGTTAGAGGTGAAATCAGTGCGCTTATTGATGGCTTTGAGGACAAATACAGGAGCGTCCTCTTCAAGTGTGCAATGCCAACGATGGCGTTGTCCCGTGCCAAGGATGGCGACTCGTGGTTCATTCTTGAGCTGTTAAGGAATGTGGTTGCAGTGCCATGTGGTAGGGTGCTTCACATAGAGGTCGACCTGCAGATTGAAACTGAAGATGGCAACGAAGTTGAAGTGAAAGTTCCTCTCCGGTTCCTCAATGGCATTTGTGGGGAAGTTCCTCTCAGCTATGGCAACATCGAAATCAAAGTGGGAATCGCATGGTACCCAGAGGTAAGAACACATTACTATAGCTAAGAACACATTTATTTTCACTTAATTAATTTATTTTTAACTAAGCTCTCGGGTACTGCATGCAGCGTCCTACAACTGTAGTGTACACCATTGGAGACGAACTGTCATTCACTGGATTCATAATGGCTTTACGTCGCATCCTCGCTGACCACCGAGACCATGAGGATATCTTGGATCGCCACCGCGGTTATATTCACTCCTCCACCAGAGAACACCCAGTGCTCGCCAAGCAGCGTAGGTGGATTCACGTCAGGCTGAAAGCGGTGAATGAAAAAGAAACTTTCTGGACAACACTACTGATGCGGGACGACAACTTGCACGTCTGTGGCTTCATCAACCAGCAAGGAGTTGTGTACGAGCTCATCGTCAGTCAAGATAGTTCGGCTGATATACTCCCAATTGATGATTACAATCCCCAACACCTAAGTTGGGGCGTCGATTACAGATCCTTACTCGACGCCCACACCGAACATGATCTTCTGGGAAGACTGGTGAGCATGAAAATGGGCCGTGAGTTCGCAATGGATGCCGTGCGCATGCTGTCGGGCTTCCCAGGTTGGGTGAATGGCGGCTTGAACCCCAGGGTGGCACTAGCGGGGCTGATCTTCATGGTCCGAGAGTCTGCAAGGATGAATCGTGTCAACAAATTCTTTGCATGTCAGTGGAACAACAACAAGTCTTTGGACTATCATGAATTACGTGATTATGTGTTCAATTATATGAGGACTTCGCAGCAGTTATTGATGTGGAAGAGTAAAGGATACGACAACCCGTGCCCTATGGTACAGCTGCTGGACACTTACCTCGTGCTGAACTGCCGTTTGAATCCATCTCAGGCAATCTCCGTGGGTCGTAGTCGACCTCGGGTGGAGCTATTGGCCATGCGTGCCGACTTTGGGGTCGTTGGCACGACTGTAATAGTCTTCGACGGGAAACGAGGCCAAATCGTCTATACAAAGGAGGAAGAAGATGAAAAGGTATTAATATTACATACATCTCATGTCTATTCAATCCCTGGTATCAATTGTTGAAATGAAATTATCTGTCTCATGAAAACAACAATAATAGATTATTAATCAAGCAATGTGCATGGTTGTAGGGAAAAATGGTTGATTTGGTGCTGACTGGACCCTACACAAGCATCTCGGCGTCTGGTTGCTTTGCCATCAAAATTGACATCCCACCAGGAACAGCTGCAGGTAACAGCATAGGTGATGCCAGCGGTTCCATCAAATGGGAATGGAATTGCTATGACCCAAAGTGTACTGACGAAGTTGACAAAGGACCCAAGACTCGGACCATAAGCTCTTCAGGCCCTGGCCGCAACATTGGGGTCACCTATGCGGTGATGTCCAACGCCCTGGAGGCCACAGTGCAGGTGAAGCTGCGGATGAAAGATGGGAGCAGTCCTTGTAGCGTCCACGGTCTTATCAATGCTCGCATTGGTGACTTCAAACACCAGAGCATCCTCTTCAGGCATACAGAGGAGACCGCACAACATTTCTCCCCAATGATGGACTCGCCGCAGGTCATTCGGTATCAGCTGGTGCGGTACCTTAAGCTGGACCGGAATGTGGTTGCAGTGCCATGTGGTCAGATGCTTCACATAGAGATGAACTTGAACATTGAAACTTCCAAGAACCAAGAGGCTAGTAAATTAAGTACACGTTTTGATGATACCCTTAGCTTCGGTAGTGGTACCCAGAGTAAACGTTGCGAAGTGGATGACGTTATTGAAGTTGAAGTGAATGTCACCTGGTACCCAGATTCTTATAGTGATTCCTCAGAACGAAGTACCACGTTCCTCAGCACAAAGGAGGTAAACATTAAATGAAAATATTAACGGAGGATGCAAGGTCCTCCCATTAGATTCGTGGGAGCCAGCGGCAACCTGACATATCATACAAGGTTGGGGAGGATGCACAAGGGTTCAGTACATTCATCACTAAGCTGCGTAGATTAGTGGCGGAGCAGCCACACTGCAAAGATCTGATGGCCGATAATCCACAGTTCACCCAGTGCTCCGCGAAGGACGTGGTATATTAACAACAGGACCAATCGAATCAGAAAGGTTGTTTCACATCAAACTGGAAGGGCGTGGAAACGTCATCAATAATCCTATTCATGCGGGACGACAACTTGGACATATTAGGCTTCATCAACATGAATGGAGATTGCTACGAGCTTTGCTACGACAACAAAACTAAGGTCCTTTCATTAGATTATGGATCAGAAATTATACCATGGAAGCAGGATAGTATATCTTTAGAAGAGGACACAAAGCTGGGCAAGACCTTCGCGGTGGACGCCGCAAGGCACTGGTGGTCCTGAAGGTCATGGTCCGCGATTCAGCGAGGATCGAACCTGTCTGCGACGCCATAGCAGATGACTGGGACAACGGGGCGCAACTCACCAAGCAACTTAAGGGTGTGTTTGGTTGGGCTGTGGCTTTTGAAAAAAAAACCAAGGGCTGTGAGTCGTGGAAAAGCAACCTGAGAAAGCGTACCGCGGTTAGTGCAGGTCGTTTGGTTAGAGCAGCTGTGGAACTGTAGTTCTGAAAACTGTTTGTATGCAAATGCAAATTACTAATTATTCCATTCACTTATTGCATGTAAATGGTTATTTTGGAATTTTAAAAAATGATTATTTTGGAAAGAAAAAAATAAATTTCCTAAGTTCACTTATTCTTGCAAGTATGAATATGTATTCTTGTATTTCTATTGAATTTATTCTTTTATTTTTTTTATACAATGAAAACGGCCAGAGAACATCACGTGTTCTCCATGGAACAAAGCAGGCACGACTTTGCATCGGAACATCTTGCATTCGCAACTTCGCGTCGTGGCCGTCTCGCCGTTGACGGCACAGACCAGACCTGGGAGCTTGCACGGCCGGACCTGGGGAGGAGCAGGGCGGACGAGGACGAACCAGATCTTGCGCTGTCGGCTGCCGCCCATGGGGAGCTGCGTCCGTCAAAGGGAGAGGAGCAGGGGCTGTAGGCTTTTCCGAGCTGAGGAAGAAGCCTCGTGTCGCGCCGCTGTACCGGACCCGCTCGGATGAAAGGGCTCGCCTCGCCGGAGCATGGAACGAAGGGACTTCGCGATGGATTTCGTTTCGGCGAGCCAGCGCCGCGGCATGGGAGGGAGGCCACTCCGGCGAGGCCGCACCTGCGCGCACCACGGGAAGGAGCTAGCTCACGGCGATGATGGAAGGAGCTCGCGCCGGTAATGGAGCACACGCCAGTGAGGGAGCAGGGGCTGGTCCAGTGGACCGATGGCTGGTCGGAGGAGGAAGGATGCGACGGCGGGTAGCGGCAGATTTGGGAAACCGCGGAAGGGGGCGACAGGAGCCGACGCGGGGGGGAATAGAACAGAGTGAAGCGTTATTTTCTCAACATAACCAGTGGCAGGTGGGTAAATATTTCACCCAAAAGCAGCTAAAAGCAGGGGTGGAAGGTGCTTTCAGTTTTGATACTAGAGTAAAAGCAGCTTTTGACAAAAGCAGGAGGTGACTTTTGAGCCCTTGGGTTGGCTTTTGGCTTTTGACAAAAGCAAAAGCAGCTAAAAGCTCAACCAAAGGGACCCTAAGAATTACAGACGTTATTGGCCAGAAATATCAAGAACTCTGCTGGACTGGAGGGATCATGCCTACGAAGGATGGCCTCAGAATGGAGAGCTCGAGAAAATCAGAATCATGAGCCCAGAAGATGCACTAAAAGTTGTCCCTCTCGTATCCAATGATAAGGAACGGATATTCAAGCCCACCAGCTACATCGTCGACCTCATTTGATCACCGTACGTGGGTACATACAAGCATATATATTTTTTTAGATAATGGAAAACCGCTTAGCCAAATTATCTTATGTGTATCCCTTGTGTACGTAGTCACTATGTCAATGTGGCACTGGTTTATATATGGTCGCTATGGTGGTGCACCGTACGTGGCCTGGAACACTTGTTGAATTAGGTCACCATCCATATATATATTTGTCAAATCAGGTTCCCTTTTTATTTTTTTCTTCCTACTATTTTTGACTCTATAAATAAATAAATCATGTCGCCTTGATGTGATGTGTGACTATTTGATCTAGTGCTTGATTTGATCATGTAAGCCTGACAATATCAATATCATGAAATTATGTATGCAAATGCAAGCACTATCTGGTTCAGCATGTAGTGGTTTGGGATCACTATATGCTTGTCATCTATATGTGTCCTAGCTAGCTGTTGAAATCTGGGTCTATATATGTCCTCCTTATGTCATTATTCCTTTGGATTTGGAGGTAGTTGGGTTTCAGTTGTTTACCTAAAAAAAGTTAATAGTGAGGATAATGAAATATTGGAAAAAAGCCTTACTGAATAAAAAATAAAAAAAGCCATTTTTATAAGGCAAAGAATACTGCCTAGGGCCTGACCACTTTCCAGTGGAGTTCTATCAACACTGCTGGGGAGTGATCAAAAATGATTTGATAACTTTATTTGATGATTTCCACAATCTAAAGCTAGATATATTGGAAGATTCAACTATGGTGTGATCTCTTTATTGCCGGTTAAAGGAAGCTAATAGCATAAAACAATACAGAGCTATTTGTCCGGTGAATGTGATTTACAAGTTCTTCACAAAAGCCTTAATGCTTAGACTTAGGGACGAAGCCAGCGGGGTACCCAGGCTCCAGCCCCTACCGCCATGATTTCCATGGAGCCCCGGCTAAGGCCCCTACCACCATGAAGAAGGAGGAGGAGGAGAAGAAGAAGAAGAAGATCTCCGCCCCCCTAACGCCCTTCCTGGCTTCGTCACTGCTTAAACTAAGAAAAATGATGGTTTACTTCTTAAACTTTACTTTGAGAAAGCTTATGACAAGCTAAACCAACAGTTTCTTTTTGAATGCATGAGACAAAGAGGTTTTGGAAATAAATGGTGTGAGTGGATCAATATTGTCATGACCTCAAGGACTGTCCATGTCAAAGTCAATGATATGATTGGTAGCGATTTCAAATCTGGGAGGGAAGTAAGGCAAGGTGATCCTTTATCACCATTCCTTTTCAATATTGTTGTTGATGCTCTAGCTAAAATGGTCAACATGGCTCAAAATAATGGTTTGATTAAAGGGCTAGTTCCTGAGTATATTGATAATGGGGTGGCCATAATGTAGTATGCTGATGACACAATCATGTGTATTCAAGATGACATTAGTCAAGCTGTCAATTTAAAACTATTGCTTTATCTATTTGAAGATATGTTTGGTTTGAAAATCAAATTCTCTAAGAGTAACATTGTGATGGTGAGTCAAGATGAAGAAAAAAGAGTCTAATTTTTTTCTGATTTGCTTAATTGTGCATTTGGCAGTTGGCCTATTAAGTTTTTTTGGAGTCCCTATGGCTAGCTCCAGATTAAATGTAGCTGATTGGTTGCATATATATGAAAATTTGATGAAGAGGCTAGATGGTTGGAATGGTTGTGTTGTATCTGGTGTTAAGTAACTCCTATCTAAGTAATCTTCTAATCTATGCCATGTCCATTTATTGTATGCCTATAACTATTTTGGATAAAATGGATGTGTCCGAGAAAGACATTTTTCTAGCAAGGAGGGAGAACTAAAAAATATACCATTTGGTCAAATGGACTAAAATCAAAAAGCCTAAAGATAAAGTGAAATTGGGTGTAAAAGATTTTAAGAAGAATGAACATTAGCCTTCTCTGTAAGTGGTGGTGGAAAGTGGTGAATGGAAAGGACATTTGGCATGATATTTTACACAAAAAGTATGTGAAAGGGAAAAGTTCATATGCCCTATCTAAAAATACCAAAAACTCCCTAGTATGGAATGACCTTTTAAAAAGTAAAAGCATACATACCTGAAAGGGAGATCTATGAAAGTGGGAAATGGTAAGGCTACCAGTTTCTAGCATGAAAAATGGTGTGGGAATGTCTCCAAAGTAGACAAATTCACCGGATCTTGTGTGGAACTCATGAAAAGAACAATTGGAGGTTAACATTGAGGAGATGGCTTTATGAGGAACTTCAAGATCAGTTAAGGGCTTTGCAACACATGGTTTTTGGTTTAGCCCCCATAACAGGGAGGATAAACCTGTGTGGGACTAGGAAAAGTCAGGACATTTTTCGGTTAAGTCAACATATAAGCATTTATGTAGACATGACTACGGACCCAATTTGAAGAAGTTCTGGAAAACTAAAGTACGTCTGAAACTCAAAAATTTTATGTGGCTTATAATGCAAGATGTAATCTTAACTAAAGACAATCTGATCAAAAGGAAATGGAAGGGTGGCACAAATGTGCCTTTTGTCTAGAGAGGGGAAGTATAAATCATCTCGTTTTTGATTGTCCATCAGCTAATTACATTTGGAGTGTCATGGCTTCATCCTTGGGGGTTGATTGCAGACCTAGTAACTTTGAAAAATATTGGGTTTGGGTGCAAAAAGCTCTTTCCCAATGTCCGAGCATGGTGGCATGGCAGTGGTTTCATGGGGCATTTGGAGGATGCGCAATGACATATGTTTTGAATAAAAAACAGCTAAAATCTCCTACTGAGATTATGTGTTTGATATGCTTCTTCCTAAACTATTGGGTGGGGCTTTATAGACATGAAAGACCAGGTGGCCAAGGTCGTGGAGGCGATCAAGGCGACAACCCTCTTCTACCATGGTGAGGAGGTGAATCAAGCTCAAGATGGTTTCCTTACTCCGGCTGATCTCGTGTGAAGCTGATGTATGAAATGTGGCGATCTATTGGCTTAGATTTTGGGGTGTGTTAGTGAGGTTATCAAGCTTCCAGTTTTAGCAGATGCGCTTCTTTCCCCTTTTTCGTTTGTTCCTATCTGTAAGTGGTTGGGCGCTGTTAAGGGCTTCATTTTGGGGGGTATCATTCCATTATATGGTCCCTGAGTGACTATATGATGGAATGTTTTTGGCTTGCATTCTAAACTTGTAAACTTGACATGGAGAACCACTTTGTAATTTCGTTGACCTGAGTAATGAAATTCGGTTTTTACTGTTGTGGAAAAAAACTGAAGCAGCAGACCATTTTGATGCTTTGATTTTCTTTTTTTCTTTGTGACAGTTGTCGACTATAGTTTCTACTTTCAGTTTTTAGGTAGAACAGAAGTATAAAAGCCTTACCAGGTCCTCCAACTTGACTTGGTAGGGATGAAAACAACAACAACAACAACAACAACAACAACATAGCCTTTTGTCCCAAGCTAGTTGGGGTAGGCTAAATATGAAACCCATATGAAACAGTACAAAAGAACGTAAAAAGGCACAAGACAAAAGGATAAAGATAGGGTAGATAGAAAAGGAAACAAAGTCATGGTTCAGGCATGTTGATAGCTAGCCTCCAAGCGCTCCTGTCCAAAGCTAAATCCTTGGAGATATTCCACTCCTTAAGGTCTCTCTTAACCGCCTCGTCCCAAGTCAGTCTAGGTCGACCTCTACCTCTCTTTACATTATCTACCCGCTCTAGAACTCCACTACGCACCGGCGCCTCGGGAGGCCTCCGTTGAACATGTCCAAACCATCTCAACCGATGTTGAATCAATTTCTCCTCGATAGGAGCCACCCCGACCCTATCCCGAATATCTTCATTCCGAACTCTATCCCTTCTAGTATGCCCGCAAAACCAACGCAACATACGCATCTCAGTCACGCAAACAGGATAGAAAAAAAACCTGCTCTGACCAATGTTGTTTCCATTTTTGATCCACCCATATTCTCTGTTTTCTTAGCAAAATCTGAATCCAAGATGGAACCAGGAAAACAGGACTGGCGTACTATGTTTTTTCAATACAGGACGGAACCAGGAACAGCTTAGTAAAAACGGGACCGAAAAGAGTTGATTGACTAGAGGTGGAAGGGAGACAGAATTGGACCTCCATGGATTTTAGCAAATGAACTAGGAATTCATTTTTTTAATTTCTGCCTTACTAGTTAATTTTTTTAAACTAGAGGGTATCCATTGGACATCATGGACATCCAACTTCCACATATACTTCTGACCGCTTTCATAGAAATGGAACTGGTCGAGCATTCTCTACTACCGTATTTCATACCGGAAACATTCTCTTTCTTGTTACTGCAAGCTTGACACTCTGCTATGCTATATCACCACGGTGATGAGGACATCGCCACGTTGGACGCGTCTACGCCATGGTCTTCCCCAAGTTGCAACTCATCTCCAACTCAGCTGCCACATCACCCTCGGATTCAGCTGACACATCGTCATTGTTTCGGCCATAACATCTTCATACCACAACGAAATGTACGGGGCGATCTTATTGGACTCACTGGAAAGAGGATGATGACGCTGTCATTTTGGATCTGGTCCCAGATCCAGATGGCCCGTGGATCATTCTGTGTCACCACGGAAGGTGTTGTGTCACTTGTTTTGGGCCAACTTGGCCATGTAACAAGTCGGGCCTTAAGCCCAAGTTGTGAGTGCCGTCATGTTGGTCGCCCCCAACCCCTAGCGTCCTCCCTCATATTATAAACTCATCAGTAGTCATCGCCATTTAGACTCGGGTTTTGTTTGGTTTAAGTTTTTCCAACGAAAAACTTTCATTGATTCACTGTAAAGACAATTCCTTTTTCAGTGATCCAGGGGCCCCATTCTTGTTCGTCACCACTATGATGGTTAGTCCTTTTGTGATCCGAACTTGAACCCCATATTCATATTCGCTTCATTCATTTTTGCAATTATCAGATTGCGTGTTTACCTTTTCTTGATTGTGTTCTTCGATTCGCTTGCAGGAAAGCCTTCTTGGCGAGGTCAATCAAGTCATGCTTGGTTGATAACCATCGAAGTTGTGGTGTAGCAGTTGCAGGGTTCGAATCGTGTTGATTTGAAGTCGGATCGTCACCGTCGAGATCTCCACCAATTGAAATTACCAATTACCTCATGGAAGAGCGGGTCGTGCCTCATCACCTGGGTCCTGACTCCTGAACTGTTGAGATATATACACTATAGCACATTTGGTATAGAGATTAGTTCTAAGGTTTCATCAATTAACCAAACCAAACTAGAGACTTTCGTGTAGGTGATATAACCGAATTTTTGTATTCCGGATCAAGCGAGGACACCACTCATAGCTAGCGTATTTGTAGGGAGTTGTAAGATAAGAGTAACGGCCGTATTAGAGCATCTCCAGCCAGCCCCCTCAAAAGTGAGCCTCTATTTCTAATTTAGGAATCAATTTATAAAATCTGAGGACCTAAATCCACTCTCAGCTCCAGTGGAGCTCCCCAAATTAAGCCCCAAAACAGGACCTTCGCCTGTATCCATCCACGGCCCGCGACGGCGTTATCGTGGACTCCTCCACACGCCCGCACTACTCGGTGCTCCGCACCACCACAGCGGGGCTCTGCCTCTCCCCCGGCGGGTTCTCCTATTTGACAAGACCCGGGCGGGCGCAGGTCGGTGAAGGAGCCCACCATGTCGATGTGCTTCGCGGGTGGCACCGAGGCGGCGCCCCCCCCCCCCCTCCCGAGAACTACTTCATCCCCATCGACTCTAGGGACACATTACGCCCCGGCGTCCGCGGCACCGACGACGGCGTGTGTCCATCATTGGCAACATCCAGCAACAGGGAGTTCCGTGCGGTTTTCCACGGCAAAGTGCGGGATGCATTGCGGGTGGCGAGGAGATTCACGGCCGCCACGTGCGCCCGCAACCAGCCTTCCATGCTGCCTCCCCGCGGTGGTTGCCGCCCTTGACCGCTCCCGCCGGGCGCACCTCGCCCTTCCTCGCCGCGGTCGCCGCCTGAGAAGATCGGGCGACTTCGCGCTGTCACGGTGGTCCGAGTTCGACCCGACCCGTGCGCCCGGCCCGGCGAGGTGTGCCAACGCCTCCTCGCCATCCTTGGCCACGCCGCTGCCGTCGCCGGCATGGCCGCGGGCGGCCGAGGACGCGGACTAGACGCCATGGCCGCGGGCGGCTGGGAGGACATAGACCAGGGCGCCAAGAAGCCCGCCTCCGCCGCCCACGCCGCGGTGGCCGGCACGACATCGCCCGTGGGCGCGCGGCGCCGAGAAGACGGGGCAGCAGCTAGCGCGCCCCTCGCCGCGAGGAGTGGCGCGAGGGGAGCAGCGGCCGGGCGGCAGCGTGGGGTGCTTGCGGCAACGGTTGGGGTGGCGCATGCGTCGAGATGACTCAAGGCAGGGAAAAGTGGTGTGGGTCCCACCGAGTAGGGGCTCCTAAATCTGAGGGCTTGGCACTATAATTTGAGGGGTGTGAAAAATGGCGTCTCATTTAGAGGTTCCATTGGACTTGATTTTTTATCAGAACTTCTAAAATTTAGGATAGGGGCCCAAATAGGGACCCCCACTGGAGATGCTCTTATACCATAATTTGCTGGAGTTGTACATACACATACCACTCCGTTTAATTTCTTCATGCATGGTGGAAATATATTGGTGTGCAACAAGGACTTCCCTGTTCAAGCTATCTCAATGGACGACCAGTGCTCCGTTCTTTATTATGCAAAAACGGTGGCTCATTCTCGATCACCGCCAGCTTTGTGCACGCACGCACGTGGGCATCTAACCATTTCATGATGGCAAGATCTTGATGAGATCTGATCAGGCGAGGTAGAGGCCGGCCATGGAGGCTTTACAAAAGCTAGCTGCTATGGCTCTTTTGCTTTTTCCTGCGGTTCCTTAATTATTGTACTCACACACCACATGAGGGCACGCGCGCCGCACGCACAACTGAGGCACAAATAGACTAAAGTGAGACTCCACGTTTGCAAGGAAAAAAAATAAGACTGCTACCGTACGTATCTATACATTTATTATATGATAGTACCTCGTAATCCCATCTCTAGTCCAGAGCCAAAAGTGTATGTTACGGCAGCTTTTTCCTCTCTCTCTCTCCCTCCTCCCAAGCCGTTACTTTCTCCTCACATTACATTAAGTAAGAAACGAACGGATAACTAATAATAGTACCTCTGACCTAAACTTGGCGTTTAGCAAATCTTAACCATGGTGGATTTTTTCAATTAACCGAGCGAGGCGGTTATAAAAACCATCTTGCAAAATCGATTAACCATGGCAGTTAATAAGAGAGCCCGGCATGAAAAATAGCCCTATTAACCGTGGCGGTTTCTATAACTGGACAAACATGGATAGTGGCCAAGCCCAAAAAAGCTCAAACCGGCCCGATATGACCATGAGAATAAATATGGCAAGTTTAGGGTTACTTCTCCCCATCGTCTCCCACTCCCCTCCCTCAGCCCAACCTAGCCGCCGCTCCCCCTCCCTCCCTCTCCAGATCTATGTGCATCCAGCCAAGGCTGATGGCAGCGGCAGCAATTCTGCTCCCCTTCCCTCCCTCCCTTCCCGCTCTCCATCGGCGTCGCGCGAGGCACGACAAGCTCCTCTACCAGTGGTGCGTGGAGCACTGCCAGTTGCTTCACCGGTGGGGGGGGGAGCCATGGTCTACTCCTCCACCGGCGGATCTAGGTGGGGCGGCACAGATCGAGGCTGTGGTGCCTGGATCTGGCCATGGTGGCCAAATCCGCCTATGGTGGCAGTGTCAGCGTGCAGGGGTGACGACAGAGGCATGGATCCAGCGGTGGCGGGGGCGGATCCGGCCACGGTGGTGGTGGCCCAGATCCAAGCCAATTAGGATGCGAGCAAAAAAAAACAGCTATTGTACAGTGGCCTTAGCTCAGTGGCGGTTGGAAAAACTGCCACGATTAAGCAAAGAAACCACCATGGTCAATCTTTTCAGTAGTAGTGAAGACGTTTTGGTATTTCTAGAGTCTAGAGTCATAGCTTTTACTACATATCTAGATATAACTTTTGTATAGTTGTATAGAAAACCCTATGAATTTGGAAATGATAAAACTTCGTATAATTTGAAACGGATGGAGTAGCATTTATTTCGTTTGGTAACATTTGAGCTACTACCAAAATTTTGAAAAAAAAGGAAAGCAAATGAAAGACGGTGATGAAGTTAGCACTCCGTAAGGATGGCTCTTCCAACAATGATTTAGATGGTGAGTTAAAAACACTATTGGAGATGGTCTGTCTTATATGTATTCTATTCTATTGGATTAATTGAACTTGGCCCATATTTAGCCTACTAGGAAATAATCAAAGAATTCCGAAGGCCCACAAAATTGCTAAGTGAGAGTGGGATTAGTACCATATGGTACAGTGTCGGTTCAAATCGAACTGGCAGTGGTCGATCCATTAGATACTAGCAGTGATCGCTGACAGTGAATGTCAACTCTATAGTTGTGGTTTATACATATTCATTTGAGGAAACAATTGCTTAGATTTAACCACACCTTACTAACACATATTAAACATTGGGGTTAATTCAAAGTTTCATATCCACCTTCTAAGCATCAGGTGCTAATGATATGTTGGTTTTCACTAAGTACTTACTCTTAGTACTTATTGGGTCTCAAAATAAATCAACTTCTAAAGTTATCCTAAGTCAACATACTTGAAGAAGTTGGACAAAATTTATAGAAGAGAGCATTTGTATTTATGACATCAAACTATTATCACTAGATAGACCATGATCTATGTATTTATTTCATGTCCTACTAAATGGTGTTATTCTTCATTACAAAATTAGGTCCTCGGCTATTTAGTAGGGCTTTTCAAGGGGCTTTATATGTTGCTTCTATGGATTTTTGGAAAACCATGCTAAACACTCAACTAGCATGCCTATTTGCATTGGATGCCCCGCACAGGCACCGAGATTATCCGTAGCTCAAAGGTTAGAAGTAACTTGGCATTCGTCGTTATAGAGTGGCATACTTGATATACAATGCCAAGTTTAGGACAAAGTATTCTGTGTAATCTATGCAATGGTCCACGATTGCTATATATACACAGGCACGCAACACAAGAGAGTGTGAGGTGATCAGAAACACTATATTCCAAAGATGGGCTCGCTATCACAAGCCGCTGTCTCATCACGTGCACTACTGCTTCTTCACGTCCTCGTGCTACTGTCCGCCGATGCATCATCAAGCTGCCAAGTAAGCTGTGTGCATTCTCGTAATTTTGTTCATCTTCCCATGAAGCTTCGTCTTGCCACTGATTCATGCTGCTGCTTCTTGAAAATCTCAGAAGACGATCTACGTCGTGTACATGGGGGAGAAGAAGCACGACGATCCATCCATGGTCATGGCATCACACCACGCCGCACTAACCTCCATTCTTGGGAGGTACTGTGTATACTACTATAACGACTCATCCAAGCTGATAACGACATTATATATATGTAAGCTGGCTTTCTGCTCACATTTTGCCTTTCATATATATCGGCAATGGATCGAGCAGCAAGGATGAGGCCCTCAGCTCCATAGTCTACAGCTACAAGCACGGATTCTCTGGTTTCGCCTCGAAGCTCACCGAGCCGCAAGCGGAGGAGCTCCGGAGTGCGTAGTCACCGAATGAATTTGTGTTATTACTCGCACAAGCATTATTATTGGTATGAACTGATGAGAATAACTAGTTTTTTGCAATATATAATGTCCTACTAGAATACCCTGGTGTTGTGAGAGTGAGGCCTAACACTTACCACCAAGTGCACACGACTCGGAGCTGGGATTTTCTTGGCATCAGCTACGGCCAACATCCATCGTCGTCGTCGTCGTCGTCGTCGTCGTTGTCGTCGTCACGGCTCCTTAGAAAGGCCAAGTACGGAGAGGATGTCATCGTCGGCGTCATAGACTCAGGTTCAGAATTTCACATTACTCATTCGATAGGCTTTTACCAATTAATTCTGATGGCATATATACTGCGCACGCAGGCATTTGGCCGGAATCACGGAGCTTCGACGACAGCGGGTACGGCCCCGTGCCGAAACGATGGAAAGGCTTGTGCCAGGCCGGCCAGGCGTTCAACGCGAGCCACTGCAACCGGAAGGTCATCGGCGCGAGGTGGTACGCCGGCGACTTAACGGAGGAGGACCTCAAGGGCGAGTACAAGTCGCCGCGGGACGCCAGCGGCCACGGCACGCACACGGCCTCGACGGTCGCCGGCTCGCCGGTGCGGGACGCGAGCCACGCCGGCGCCGGCCTGGCCGCCGGGCCTGGCACGCGGCGGGGCGCCCGGCGCGCGGCTCGCCATCTACAAGTCGTGTCACGCCGTCGGCCTCCAAACGACATGCGGCGACGCCTCGATCCTCGCGGCCCTCGACGACGCTATCGCCGATGGCGTCGACGTGCTGTCCATGTCGCTGGGAAGCATCGAGGAGACATTCGAGACGCAGCACGCCGTGGCGGCCGGGATCACCGTGGTGTTCTCAGCGGGGAACGAAGGCCCCGTGCAGCAGAGCGTCAAGAACTCCGTGCCGTGGGTCATCACGGTGGCCGCCGCCACCGTGGATCGCTCCTTCCCAACCGTCATCACACTCGGCAACGGACAAAGCTCGTGGTTCGTACGCCTACCAAAGCACTCACTCGTCGTCATCATTTTTTTTTTTTTTTTTGTTTCCTTTCATGCACTCTATATATGCTTGCTAGTATATAATATGTGATAACAATATGATGAGATTTTTTTTTAAAAGCTGAGTCACTTGCATTATTGCAGGGTCAATCATTGTATTACCACAACCGCTCAGCAGCATCCAAGAGCAACGACGGCTTCAGTTCGCTCCATCTCGCGCTCACTGGGTAACACAAACAATTTTGAGACAGTTCCTTTTAAAAAAAAAAAAATGACTCAATACTTCAAGTTTAATTGAACATCAAACGCTCTTATACCTTATATTCCCTCATTCTAAATTACACTACTACAGATTTCTTTTCCGCGACGAGCATTTTTTATTTTTCCAATGTAGACTTTGGAGCCCGTCACGAAACCAAGGTCATATTTAATCTGGGATTAAAGGTGGCGGGCACATTAGAAACGCCACCCATGGTTAATCGTTAACAAAAATAAAAAAACATGACCCTACCAGCAAGTCCAAGTCCAAGCCCGCCGACGAGCCCACTCCGAACCCTAGATCTGGGTACACTACCGTGCGTCGCTAGATGCACCGCCGTCGGCACACCCACCGGCAATATTGAGCCTGCTAGTGGCGTCGGAGGCCTTGGATCCACCTCGGCCGACCTGCCTAGCCCCGATCCGCCAGCGGCTGGCTGCGCCCGCTTGGATCCGCCACCAGGTGGTACCCGCCGGGATCTATTGCCGCAAGGAGTTGGCCGCCACTTGCTTGGGTGGAGAAGGAATTGAGGGAGAGGGAAGAGAGGCCTACAAGCATGGCCACTTGCGCGGCCCGTCGCTGCCGTGGCTCATAGGTCGAGAGAGGATACGCAGAGCGCTCGCGAGGTGGAGTGCGCTCTCAAGGCCGAAGGGATGGAGAGGGTGTGCGGCACTGAAGTGAGTAAGAAGGGGGAATGGACTGAGGAAGACAAACCCTAAACTCTCTTTTTATAGCAGAGATGGCTATCAGGGTTTGCACCGGGTTTGTTGGCCCTCTGCATTTTGCGTGGCAGGCCTTATAGGATGCCTGCCACGAAAAAAAATTTATCGTGACGGGTATATTAGGATGTCCGCCATGGTTAATAGATATTTACCATGGCGGGCGTTTTTCGTTGCTCGCTATGTTAAATCGATTTTCCATGACGAGCAAAAGAGCCCACTCCAAAGTAAATAAAAAAACGACCGCCACGGTTATTGCGGGGCTGGCAAAAAAGATGTCAGCCACGGTTAATATTTGGGTGTCTTCCAAAATCAATTATGTAATAGTGTTATAAGATGTTTTGGTTTTCTATAAACATAGTACGTATTAGTTTATCTTTGTATACAAGATAAAAATAATGTATATATAGATACTTACACCGTGGTCTTCTCTCCTGCATCGATCAGCTGCGACAGTGAGAAGTTGGGGTCGGGAAACATCACCGGGAAAATCCTTGTTTGCCTTGCACCGGCGTTCCAATCCACCAAGCCAACCGCGGCGGAGTTTATCATGGCCACACAAGCCGCCATCACCGGCGGCGCCAAGGGCATCATCTTCGAGCAGTACAACACCGACGCCCTCGACTACCAGATGTTCTGCCATGGCCACATGCCCTGCGTCGTGGTGGACAGAGAAACAATATACAGCATCATCCTTAGTAGCCAAAGGTGCGTGCGTACGTCCTTGCTTGTCTGTAATATATGATGCTATGTCCTTATTCTGTGCCTCTCCTGTCGTTCCTCTTCACGTGACCCCTGTCCTGTTTCCCTATGTAAATTTTTCCAGCAAGGTGGCCAAGATATCTCGGGCGGCGACCGTGGTAGGAGCCCAGGTTGCCTCATCTAGAGTCGCTACGTTCTCGTCCAGGGGCCCGAGTCCAATCTACCCTGGCATACTCAAGGTGATATGTCCGAGTCATGCACATGCGTCGAACTTTGTCCTGATCGAAATGAAATATTCTGAGCATCTTGGTTGGATTCTCTGTTAATTTGTGTACGTTTGGACGACGACAGCCCGACATAGCTGCCCCTGGAGTGAGCATCTTGGCAGCCAAGGGTGACTCGTACGAGCTCCTGTCCGGAACATCCATGGCATGCCCTCATGTCTCCGCCATAGTCGCCTTGCTCAAGTCCGTTCACCCAGACTGGTCGCCTGCCATGATCAAATCCGCCATTGTTACCACAGGTAATAAGAACTATATATCGATTCAACCGAAACCCTAGCTCGATATATATTTATATATATATGCATGTATAAATGTCAGCCGCCAAAACGCTAACAAGCTACTGTACTGCACGCCTACTTCAATTCAGCATCGGTCACCGATCGATTCGGCCTGCCAATCCAGGCCAACTCCGTGCAACGGAAACCAGCCGACCCCTTCGACTTCGGCGGCGGCCACGTACAGCCGGACAGGGCCATGGACCCCGGCCTGGTATACGACATCCAACCGGAGGAGTACGACCGCGAGGTCGACATTGCACAGCTCAACCTCCCCTCCATCTCCGTGCCCGACCTCAAGGAGTCCGTCACGGTCCGGCGCACCGTCACCAACGTCGGGCCGCCGGCCAAGGTGGCGTCGTACCGGGCCGTGGTGGAGGCGCCGGAGGGCGTGGGCATGAGCGTGGAGCCTCCGGTGATCGCCTTCGAGAAAGGTGGCGCTAGGAACGCGACGTTTAAGGTGACGTTCGTGGCCAAGCAAAGAGTGCAGGGTGGCTACGCGTTCGGGAGCCTGACGTGGTTGGATAATGGTGGCAAGCACTCGGTGAGGATCCCCGTCGCCGTTCGGACCGTCGTTCGGGACTTCGTCGCCGATGCATCTTGATGACCGATCGAGTTCGTTCTGGACAGGATGGTGGTGCTAGCTGTAGCTTGCATGTGTTCCGCGTTGTCGATTTTTTATTCAACTTTGCGAAAAAAAATTCAGTTTCTTACTGTATGGCAGCCAATCGTACGTACGTGTCATTGTAATAAGAAAGATGACGAGGAAACACTTGAATAATATCCCTTCCAAATCATTATATGTATGTAACTTTTGCGTGGGAAAAACAAGATTTGGCAACCGCCAACATGCATGTGCACAACTTGGATCTACAAAATAGATAGAGCTTCTCAAGGACAAGGCACTTTTGAGCCGAAACCGAACCGATCAGTTCTTAGTTAAAGGTTTTGCCTTCAGTTTTTTACATTACAAAAATTTCGTTCATCGGCTTTGGCTTTGGTTTGCAATTGCCCAAATGGTAAATCGAGAGGTTAACAACAACTTACAATGAGAAAAAAGCTAGCCAATCACGAAGCACGAATCTCACAAGATTCCGTTCGCTAAAAAACAAATAAAGCGTAGTTTTATTTAAGCGGTTGTCATATCCCTCTTGAAGAGAAGATAAAGAAGAGACACGGATTATAAGTTTGTAGCCAGTTTATACACAATAACAAAAAACAAGTTTGTGAGAGAAATAAGTGGTCATAGGTGAGCTAACCACTGTCATCCGGTTTGAGTTTGGCAGGCTCCTGTCACATGCCAAATTGAAGGGGCCCACGGGAGCCCACGGGCCATGGCGCCAGGGGGCAGCCGCCCTAGGCTCACCGCCGCCGCCGTCGTCCACCATCATCGCGTCATCTGCTTCGCCATTAATTAATGGTTATTTAGGAAATCAAATAGAAATAAAATAGGAAATCAATTAGGGAATTCTTTAGATGTAAGTCTCCTCTGGAATATAAATACAAGGGACTTATAATTAAATCAATCAGAAAAATTAAATGGGTAACACCCAACAACTTATGTCTTCAGCTCCTCAACCCTAACTCGCGGCGACGTGCCGCCGCCGCCATCCCACACGCCCACAGCACGCCCGCAGTCGCCCCGCTGCGCGCCGCGCGCCGCCGCCCCGCCGCTCTCGCCGTCCAACGCCGCGCCGCCGAAGCTTCGCCGTCGTTCGTGCCACCGACCGCCGGAATCCATCCGATCTGTGACAGCTAGTATCCGGAGACTGGTACGATCCAACCACGCTGCCACCGTCGATTCGATGGCCACTCCGCTGCCGCCATACCCGGAGATGATCATGGAGGCCATCTACGCGCTTGGACCCGAGAACACCACCGACAAAGCTGCGATCTCCAAGTACATCAAGGTCAAGTATAGCTCCATCCTTCCGTCCCCTCGCACCACGCCATCATCGCAGGCCACTTCTCCCGCATGAAGGCCACTAGTGGGCTCGACGTCCTCCTTGATGCCGCCCCCACCATGGGCGCCACAGACGACTACGGTGCTGCCACAGGCGCCAACATCGTCGTCCCCTCCACGATCACCGATGCTACAAGCAACGGACACGTCTACCCCGAGAACGCCCTTGTTGTTGTGGTCCAGATCAGATCAGATCAGGAGGCCACCACTGACGTCCACCAACTGCTCGACGAAAAGCCTACCCAACTAGGCCAACGTCGCGAGACCCCAACAACGGTCTAGATAAATTCCTAAAACACCAGCAACGTCATCTCTGACATCAGGAACATCGGGAACACCAACATCACTATGGACGCCACAACAACGTCAACCGACGTCGACATCAACGTCGCTGACCTTGACATCCTGGACAACACCAGCGCCATAAACAACAACGATGTTAACACCTTCGCCGACCAGGACATCACTCGCTCTAGAATCACCAAGCAAGTCCATCCCAATCAACATGGAGCCTCTACCTCTACCACCCATGCTACAACGACGACACTCGACATCGTCATTGCCAACCATTACGTCCTCAACACCAGCACCATCAACGACAACAACGCCACCCCTACGGGCGCGGCCATAGGAGGCAACAACATCGCTCTCGTGGGCGCCAACGACATCACCGACGACCACGGCATCTCCATCGACATCGCCACACACAACACCCTCGGCATCGATGACATCGCCAACAACGATGTCGCTACCATGGGTGACACGAACGGCAACGACGCCCTCAGGGACACCAACGCCAATGACGACCCCCCGTCGACACACTTTCGTCCACTCGCCGACCTTCGACAGCGACAACAATCTGCAACACCTGCTAGACGTCCCTCGGACTTTCACCATGGCTGAGAACGTCAACAAGCGAACAGTGAATCTCATCACGGCTTCGACACCGGCAAGTGCTTTATCGACAACCCCACTCTCAGCAGTCGACTTCCTGATGACACCAGCGCTAGCTCCGAAGCCAAAGGCGCCCCCATCAGCGGCACATCAATGGAACAGCAGCCAGCACAAACACATGAGGTATGCCGCTATCCACCTGATAATAGTGGTACTTCTCTGGTTCATCAACATGTCAAGCCAGGCGCCACAGGAGGACTGGGACACCTCCACATGGTGTCTTCCTTGCGGCTTCAAGCTGCCCATCTACGGCGACCTCATCAACAACATAGAGCCAACAGGACTACATGAGGATCAGTACGACTACGTCTATGCTTCCAAGTTTACCAACGGCCTCTACAACCTACCAAGGGAGGCCCTACAGCGGGAGGCGCCCTGCACAAAGGACACAGCGATCCGCCTTGCTCGTATCCTCAACGCCCCTCCACCACATTCATCGCACAACTCAGCAAAAGGCAATGGACACAATGACATCGACAACGACATCACCAGCGGCAACTCGGCTATGGCTGCCGGGACGACTCGAGGGCCAAACCAGCTGGCTCCCTCGATCCTTGATGACATCAACGCCCAGTACGACTACACCAATGAGCTCTACAACAAGCTTTGGGCTGTGATGCACCAGGAGGCGCCGTACATGTTGGACACGACGAGCCAACCTGCTCACCAGTTGGATGTCCCTGTCTCCTATGAGGTCTTCAATAAGCTTCGACCTGCAAGCTCCAACGATGACGACATGAGGTACATGCCACCAACATCGATCCGCTACCTCGTCGGCCTCATCACTACCCCGGAGGCTCTCATCCTTCCTCAATTCGCTACACCGACCGACGACAATCTACATGGCCTCACCGGAATCATCAAGCTCCAAGCGGGAGTAACAGCTTGGGCACCACTCGAGGTGATTGGCGTTCACCTCCCGACGACCTCGCCAACCATGCCAGGCTTCACGACAAGGACAAGCACCTTGCTGATGGAGGAGCCCCTATAGAGCTCCTTGACATCGGTGCCAATCTTCTTCCTCGACTACCACAGCTACTACACCATGACATTATCAATGGAGAGAAACGCAATCCCATCAATTGAACTAGCATCCGCAAAGGTCAGCGTCATCATCTTCGTCAAGCTCATTCTCCCTATACAGGTGGATGCAACAATCTTCAAGCCATGCTGCTTCGATCGCCCCGTCAACAACGACAGTCATGCAGAGCCACAGCGCGAGGACGCGATATCAGGGAAAAAGGGGGGGAGATGTCACTTGCCAAATTGAAGGGGCCCATGGGCCATGGCGCCCGGCAGCCGCCCTAGGCTGACCGCCGCTGCCGTCGTCCACCGTCATCGCGTCATCTGCTTCGCCATTAAGTAATGGTTATTTAGGAAATAAAATAGGAATAAAATAGGAAATCAATTAGGGATTTCTTTAGATGCAAGTCTCCCCTAGACTATAAATACAAGGGACTTGTAATCAGTTACAATCAATCAGAAAAATTAAAGGGGTAACACCCAACAACTTTTGTCTTCAGGCTCCTCAACCCTAACTTCGCGTGTACACGCCGCTGCCGCCATCCTGCACGCCCACAGCACGCCCGCAGGTGCGCCCTCGCGCGCCACGCACGCGGCTGCACGCCGCCGCCTCTACCCCCGCCGCTCCACCGTCCCAACACCACGCCGCCGCCCGTCCTTGCCGCGCCGCCGCCGAGGCTCGCCGTCATTTGTGTCACCGACCTCCGGATTCCATCCTGTGCGTGACAGCTCTAGCTCTGAATACATAGCTCTAGTGCACGTGCTCCACTATGGAGGAAGCTCTAGCATAGGTGCTATACTATGGAGGAAATTTACTGTGGAGCTGAGCTTCCACCAAGTCGTTTGGTCGAGCTCTAAACCTGACATGGACTTATATGTAACTGATAAAACATAAATAGGGGTTAAAATATAAAAAATGCATCTTCCTTCTTCAACCCTTACTATGTTGGGAGAGGGTGCAGGGCCAGCGCAAGAACAGGGATGACACAGGCGCAGCGGATGCGACCGTCAGCGAGCAAGATTGGAGGCATGAGCCTGCGTCGACGGCGGTAGCATTTACTGTGTCACAAACCTTGTTGAAGGCGTTGCTGAAGCCATTGGTCAATCCGTCGTCACTAATGAGCGTGGGGCCAGCGTGGGCACGGCAACCCGACACGGTTGTTGGCATGGGCGAAGGGCATGGTGATAGTGACGAGAAAGAGGATGAGAGGGAAACAAAACTACATCGGTTGTTGACATGGGCGACAGGCATGGGCGCTGGAGGCCGGTATTTTGGAGTTGCGCAAAGATTGAGATCTCATTTTGGAAGGGCCAAAAGTGGACTTAATCCAAAAGATCCGGATCCCATTCTCGGCGTTGCTGTTGAAAGCTGAAGAGGAAGGGAGATTACACGGCATCCGGATCTGTAGGGGGCACCTTCGGTATCCCACTTGCTATTTGCTGATGACTCTCTGTTTCTTTGCAAGGCGAATGCACCGGAGGTGGAGAACTTGAAGGAAATCTTGAAAGTTTTTGAGGAATGTTCTGGCTAGATGATAAATTGTGATAAATCTGCTGTAATGTTCAGTTCGAACACAAGTGAGAGCGACAGAGCAAATGTTCGTCGGGTTCTGAATATTCGAGCTGAAACAAAAAATGATAAATATTTGGGCCTTCCTGTTCATATTGGGAGATCACGAACTGATGCCTTTGCATATTTAAAAGAGAGTGTGGCAGCGAATTCATGGCTGCAAGGAGAAACTTCTTTCCAAGGCAAGGAAAGAAGTTATGATAAAGGCCGTGGCACAAGCTGTACCCGTGTTTGCGATGGGGTGTTTTGATATTACAAAGGAGATATGTGGTCAAATAAGTGCAATGACAACCAACTATTGGTAGAACAACCAAGGCAAGGACAATAGCATTCACTGGATTAGTTGGGAAAAATTAGTAATGAGCAAAGAAGAGGGTGGACTGGGGTTTAGGGACCTCCATTCATTCAACTTGGCGATGTTAGCCAAGCAAGGATGGCGTCTGCTCCACAACCCAGACTCCCTATGTGCAAGAATCCTAAAAGCAAAGTATTTTCCGAACTCACACATACTGACAGCCCGGGCGAAGGATGGCTGTTCGTACACGTGGAGAAGTATCACGCGTGGCATCGAAGTACTGAAGGAAGGGATGATTTGGCGTGTGAGGAGTGGACAATCCATCAACATATGGGACGACTCATGGATACCACGTGAGATGACTCGGCGCCCGATCACCCCCCCGCGGTAGAACACTTAGAGTGGACGAGCTGGTTGATCTAGTGTCTGAAACTTGGGACATACAGCTGCTGAAGCAGACCTTCTAGGAGGAGGACGTGAGGGTCATTCGTGCAATTCCAGAACATGTGGAGCTGGAAGACATTGTTGGGTGGAACTATGATAATAAAGGCCGCTTCTCAGTCAAATCGGCCTAGAAGGTGCATCGAGCCATGCTGAAGAGAACCCAACAATCAAATAACCCGAGTGGTGCCAGTGGAAGCCAGAGTGCATCCGAGTTCTGGAGAAAACTGTAGAAAATTGAATGCCGCCCAAAGATCAAGCATTTCTTATGGCGCATGTGTCACAACACCCTAGCAGTAGACCGTCTTGAGAAAGAGGGGTATGGAAATAGATCCCATATGCTGCATGTGTGGACGGTTCGATGAGGATGGTGGACATCTGCTGCTCAAATGTAAAGAGGTGAGGGCGATCTGGAGGGAATTAAATATGGAGAAGGAACGGAGTGAGTTAGCCACTGTATGCTCCCCGCAGCAAATGATGGAGAAGGTGTTCAAGATGAAACCGGAGCAGCAATCCATGATTGTAACACTGTAATGGCTCTGGTGGAATGAGAGGAATAGATGGAGAGAGGAGAAGCGAAGAAAGACTGGCAGAGAACTGGCATACATGACTGCTGTCCGAGCTGAACTGAATAAAAGGACACAGTCATCCCTATTGTCGGATTCTCGTCAGGTGGCAGAGTAGGCCAAGCAGTGGATGGCTAAAGCTCAATACTGATGGTGCTTTCCTTGATCAGAGTGGCACAGGCGCATGGGGTTTCATCATCAGAGATGAAGAAGGGAGGGTGAGAAAAGCCGACACCGGGGCTGAACCAGCTCTACAGAATGCCTTCCATGCCGAACTTCTTGGCCTTCGGGAGGGCCTGAAAATGGCAGCGCAACTGGGCATTCACAAAGTGGTGATGGAAACTGATGCACAAATGGTGAAGACGGCGGTGGAAGGAGAGGAGTATCGCTTATCCTCCATGGGTACGATCTTCACTGAGATCAAACACCTCATGTTAACAGAGTTCTACTCTTGTGTAATTAGTTGGTGCCCACGATCTTGTAATAATTTAGCTCATGCTGTAACTGCTCTGGGTTGTAAGTTGCCCGGTGGAATGCAGTCCTGAGATCATGTACCTCAGTCCCTTGAGGGTCTTGTGTCCAGCGAGTTTGCTGTGACAAATGAGTAATAAAAAGCTCGTTGATGTCAAAAAAAAAACTGTTGTATTAGTCTAATTTTAACCTTCAACTACAAAAACATCTAGTACTGGTATCCCAACTGTCACAACCGTTCACTTTTAGCACCTGGGCGGGGGCACTGCTGTTTGCAGTGCGTTAGAGCATCTCCAAGAGCTCTTGTATATTAAATAAGTTAGCTAAAAAAAGGAAATTTTATTAAAAACTCGGATCTAACAGACTCTTTATTTTGCTCAGCTAGCTATCCTGTTTTCTATTTCCTCCCCCTCGCTAGCCAAATATAGAAGACTTGTCTGGCTAGTCATCTTGCATGTTGGATTTAGAGAAGCTGTTGTATTTCATCAATTTTTTGTTAGCTATTTTATTTTACATAATAGCTAAATTAGGATCTTAGCTACTCATAGATACAAGAGCTCTTGGAGATGCTCTTAGAATGGAATTTAATGTACAATGGATTGAAGTGGATACATTAGTATCCAAGCAAGGTCTTAATGAACATAGAAACCATGTGGTTTCTAGGTTGGGAGTGTTCTAATATTAGCATGGCGTCCGTCCACACTGATAAGAATACCCCTACGTTGTCCAAAATATTTGCCCAATCTTTCACGGTACAATAACAGCACAAAATAATATAGGCACTAAACTGAATTTCCAAGGCCATTGATTTAATATTAAGATCAATTTCACTTTTGATATATTTTGGATGACCAAAATATGTGGATTAATTTAATCGGCCAACACAAAATATTCAGCACAGAGAATATCACAGCACCAATTCAGGATCGATCTCCAAAAATCGGAACTCTTCTAGGCCAAGATGAATACACGGCAACAAATATAATAAATCAATATAGGTTGATCAATGATTCCGATTGGTCATTCAACTTAAATTGTGACGATAATACATGAGTCACACTACTCATCCTAGAGATCCGATCGCGTAGCCCCCGGCCCCCGCGTCGCTCTCTCGGAGGGCGACACGGGCGGTGCCGCCACCCACCGCCATTGATGGCGACGTTCCCGGTCCCTAGATCGGTAGGGCGTGATCCCGGGCCCTCGGGGGTCGGGTCTGTATCGGCAGTCGGCGTGACGGCCTTCCATGTTGGCCGGGCGCAGCGTCGGCGGTGGTGGTGGTGGTTTGGGTGAAGACTTTGCCTCGCGTGTTACGCTGGGTCGACGGCGGTAGCATTGACTGTGTCACAAACCTTGTTGAAGGCGTTGCTGAAGCCATTGGTCAATCCGTCGTCGCTTGCGTCTATGGGCTTCCATTAACTGGGTGAAACCTAGCCTGGTTTTTCTACGCCGGCGGCGATGATTGCGTAGGCGCGTCATCGAAGTTCTTGTGCGCCAAGGTCGGGCGGCTTTCAGTTCAAGGTGGAGGAGGCAATCGATGGCGTAACATCTTGGCATTTGGTGGTACCAAGTGCTTCATGTTGTTGCCAAGGAAGAGGCATCCAATCTTCAATGGTGATCGGTGTTCCACATTTTCAATACTTTTTTAGTCTGATAAACGTGTTTGTTGGTTTGATTTTGACGATGGTGATCCTACTCTAATGGAGTTGACATCACGGTGCAAGTCAAATGTCGCATAGGATTACTTGAGCTCATTGTTGGGATGTATTTCCTTCAATTTTTTATTCTTTTCTTACTATAATATTTTGGCCTGATTCTACCCACGGGTAGATGAAGCGGATAGTTTCTATCCATTATCTAAAAAATATATGAGTCTCACGGCAATGATATTTAGACCAATCTCACTTACGCCAATAGAATATCAGTAAATAGCACAGATAATGTCACAGAAATTATAAGGGCAACAAGATGATCTAATCTTATTAATATTAACCAAACTTCTAGCATGTCACAGCACAGGACCAGCCCGCCCCAGAGAGGGCCAAGGCGCGGCCCAGCAAGCAAGTCGGCCCAGAAGAGGGAGGGCGCACGCGCCGCCTACCCCTACTTGGCGCGGCCGCCACCGTCTCCGCGTCATCGACGTCACCTCGT
Source organism: Hyparrhenia diplandra (assembly GCA_015847255.1). NCBI lineage: Eukaryota > Viridiplantae > Streptophyta > Magnoliopsida > Poales > Poaceae > Hyparrhenia > Hyparrhenia diplandra. The sequence goes on along the minus strand of JADLZK010000523.1, from coordinate 26,686 downwards.
TTCCAAATAAGATTAGGAATTTTTGTGTGCAGCAGATATTTTAACTCTATAAGAAAATCTCCTATTAGAAAATAAACAAGGGTTGCTTGTAAAAGGTATTCCAACTCTATAAGGAAGCCTTTAGAGATTGCTTGTGATACAATTCCCATAGGATGGCTATATAAATAGGGAGCATGTAATCTCTTGGGGGCAAGCAATAAATAAATAATTCTCGGGCTTTTGCCTTCCACCTCCGCTCCTACTCCTACCCCCCTCTCCGCCTGCTGTGTCCCTCCCCGCGGCCGCGTCCGCCCACCCGGCGCCGCGCCTCCGGCCCTAGGCGCCGCCCGGCCGGGTGTCACCGCCGCCTCCCTCAACGCGGGCGTGACAGCTGGTATCCGGAGACCAGGGCGATTCCTACCACCGATGGCTTCCGAGATACGCGAGTTCTCCGGGCCCTCAAGGACCTCCACGATGACAAGCGCATCAAGATCAAACGTTGCCGACGAGATTGAAGCCCGCCTTCGCCGCATGGAGCACGTCTAGGTCAAGCCCAAGATTCATCTCCCTTCTCTCGCTCCACGCCGACACCGGAGGGCGGCACCACTATGGCTGCCGCCGCTGGCCAGGGGGTTCCTCTAGGCGCCACCCCCGCCCCCGATGATGCCACACCGACGACGATGACGACCCCCTCCATCCTCTAGCTAGAAGAGGACAGCGACACAACCCGGGGGTGACCTCGCGGCCGTCATCGACATCGCCATCAAAAACAACTCAACACCGCCACTTTGCTTGCTCACCACCGACACCCGCACCCACGCGGGGCCCGGGGGTGACACGGTGGCGCCACCCGCGGCGCCCCGCCGCAGTCGTCAGGACCACCCGCCCGCGCTACGCGTGGTGCGCCCGAGGTACCGGGCTGCGACGGCAGCGAGATCCGGACCTCTGGATTAGCAAGATGGAGATGCTCTTCCAGCTCTAGAGCAAGATCAACCCGGAGTTCCACGCTCGGTATGCCGCTTTCCATCTGACAGGTGTTGTTGAGCTCTGGTTCAACAATCTGTCTAGGAGGAGACAGTTGGTCGAGTGGGGCCACTTCACGCGCTACCTGAGGCGCGACTTCGGGCCACCCATTGACAACAACACCACAGGTGACCTGGCACCGCCCAAGCAGGAGGGCGATCTGGACGACTACATCACCGCCTTTCAGGCCTATGCTACGCGCATGGACCTCCCGAGCCCGCTCCACCACGTCCACCTCTTCGTCGGCATGCACCGCACTCCGCTTCGAGAGGCACTGAAGTAGGAAGAGCCACATATGATGCATGAGGCTATCCAGCCCCCGGACGCACCAACAACAGTAGTGGCTAGTAACGTCGGCAACAACAACGGCAATGGCAACGTTGTCAACATCGACACCGACATCGACAGGTCGCTAGAGGCTAGGGCACCCAGGCAGCCACGCCTAGCCTCAGCCATGGAGGCCATCGACGATAGGGTGGCACTCGACCTCCTCGCCGAGCTTCACCTGGGAACAACACAGGAGCTCGCAATCATCCCCTTTTATATACCCATGGGTGGGTGTTAGAGCATTGAGAGGACCCTTCCCTAGTACGAGAGGTATATTAGTAATAATCCGGCAAAAGGGGGATTATTCAGAGCAGGCTCAATGGACAATGGGGATGGCATAGCTGTTAGATGGTTAGGACTATCCACGTCACCTCGTTTCCAAATAAGATTAGGACTTTTTGTGTGCAAGAGATATTCCAACTCTATAAGAAAATCTCCTATTAGGAAATAAATAAGGGTTGCTTGTAAAAGGTGTTCTAACTTTATAAGGAAACCATTAGAGATTGCTTGAGATACAAGTCTCATAAGAGGGCTATATAAAAGGGGAGGATGTAATCTCTTAGGGGCAAGTAATAAAGAAATAATTCTCGGGCTTTTGGCTTCTACCACCGCCGCCTCCTGCGCCTCTCCCGCGTGCGCGCCCATCCCCTCCCCTCTGCGGCGGTCGCCGCCGCTTCCCTCAACGCGGCTGTGACACAGCAGTAGTAGGGATAAATAGATAATAGAGGGGGCTAACAATCAGATGCAATCAAAACCCTAGATAAATGTTCCACCCACGGCCACGACGAACCACGATCAGAAGAGGGGGAATTACAAGAATTCCAAGCGACGCACTCAAACCGATGAAACTCGATCACACACTCCACGCAAATCCGTGAGGCTCTAGCAACACTCACTAGGGTTTCTCGGCGGCGGCTCGACGAGAAAAAAACTCCACAATAAAATTCAACCTGCCTCTTACAGGGCCATCGCCTTAATAGCAGCTAGGCCAGCCGACTCGAAACCAAACCGACCACAATCTGACTCAAGCACGTTAAACATATTTGGTTCGGACTCAACCATACTACTACCATGTCGAACCACAAATTATAAAGCTAACACATATTAATAATCCGGTCAGGATACAAATCACGTCATTAGCATCTTTTACCGGTTCCCTTACTAGCGGCATGCGTGGACATGTACCAGATTATTACCTAGATTAGCAAATTCTTCACGCTAATAAACTTCATGTGACGTCTACCTGCATGGAGCTAATAATAAATATAGGATTTTTGCTTGGTTTCCTTTCCTTCTCTTTTTCAAACGGTGAAGCACCTCTAAAAATTATATTTGATAAAAGGTCCGCAGCAGTAAATTTATCCATATCCTTGTTATATTTCTCACAAAAATTATTGGCTCCAAACTGAAAGCCAGAAGCTAATAAAGAGTTACCAGTTACTTCATTCAAAATATTGCTAGACTTGTATGCATAAAAATACTGATGAGTCATGGGCTCATCACACACCATAGAATTCCTTGCTCCACCATCGCATATATATGTATATGATCATCGTTCCCCACTAAAATATCTTCAATACAATTTTTTTAGAACTCTAAGGCCAGTATTAGTGGAAGTTTCATCATAGTTTCATTTGCATTTAATGAGCTATCATTAGGCATTTTGGATGATGTGGCACCGTATTTAAGAAGGGACAGAATAAATAAGTTTTATGGGGATGAAACTCTCTTGACACGAATACCAACTTTCTATGAGTCGAGAAAAATTTAATGCGTATGAAACTATGGAATGATACTATCCATTGAGAATGAAGGTTTCGTTCGAATTTTATTTTCTTCTAGATAATGTGGCAGTCTTGAAAACAACGCTATGAATATATTTCATCCGTCCCAAATTATATATTATTTTTAATATTTAAAACATCACGACTTTGAGCAAATTAATTATCTGGTGTACCGGAATCATGTCATGCAAGCAGGAGATCATGGGCCCCTCAGTTCAGTATTACCTGTCACAAACCCGTTTCCAAACAACGAGGGGGAAAGACGAAAAGGCGTGGCGTGGCGTGCATCGTTGAGTCAGCGGCGTGGCGGCGTCGCTGGCGGCGGCGCAGGGCGGTGCTTTGGCGGCGGCGGCGGCGCGCTAGAGTGCTTTGAGTAGAAGGGTTAAACCCTAAATTATTCTTGATTGATTGTCTCACAATAGTTGCCCCCATATTTATATGAGGGGTTTACAATTGCTAACGGGTCGACCCTATTAGTCTTTTCGAGCTCACTTTAATTTAACGAAATAAATTTACTTAATAATAAAAACTATATAATAACTAAATATTCAGCCACTCCGCTTATCCCGGGTGAATCGTTAACTGTGTGTGACTTCACCCCTCAGTTCACTATCTTGTTCTTGACCAAACTCGCTGCCGTGAATCCTTATTTGTTGTTAATTATGCACGCGATGATCACAAAATCTATATCTGAATATTTAAGGACATCCTTATCTGAATTTTCGTTCATTTATCTGTACATTTTGGTAAATTCCTCATCTGAAACTTGTTTCCTATACTTGGAATATTATTTTACGGGAAGTCGAGAAGCCTTTTTTTTTTTTTTTTTTTTTTTTAGGGTAGTCGAGAAGCCTTATCTAAGTAGTATTTATCTGATCTGCCACGAGGATGTTTATCACGTCCATGTTAAATTCTCACCGTGTCGCCAGGCCCACATGCAGCCTCACGCGTGATCCCGCTCCTAAACAACCGTGGCGCAGAGACCCACCTGCAGCCTCACGTGATCGGTGATCCCTCTCCTAAACACCCGTTGCGCGTTGCCCGTGAAACTTGGAACAGCTGTTTCGAGTTCACAACGTAGTTCAGACTCGTCGCGCTCGCACGCCGACTCTGCCGCCGGCTAGATTTCTAATCTCTGCGGGCGTAGGAGGGCGCCGGATCCATGGCTTCGGAGCCCGATTTGTCCAGCAGCGAACAGGCGGAGCCACCCGACGTCGACGAGGTCGACCCCGACGTCGATGAGGTCGACCCCACCGGCCGGTACTTCCGGGTAGGTGCTGCGCCCGTCCGTCCGCTGTCTATATACGCATCTGCTGCTAATGTCGACATATTGTTTAGTCTCGTCGGGTTGCTTGGTTCGTCGCCTGTTAGCGCGGGGGCTTTGAGTCTGAATTTTGAATCTTGATTGCATCTTGTGCTGGAATTCGTCTAAAAAAATAGATCTTTCTGCCTGATCTCTGCTGTTTCGTGAGTGCATTGCAGTATAAGGAGGTCATGGGATCAGGTGCCTTCAAGACAGTGTACCTCCCTTCCCTCTTCTCGGCTGTTTATGCAGTAATTAGTAGCAAATCTGATTAACGACAGTAACTAGTTCCCTGAAATTCACACTTGAAATTGGATAAATCTAAAAGATTCAACTATGAATACTGGCTTATTTTTGTTTCAAAAAATATAAAGAAAAGTGAAAAATTATTGTTTGTGTATGTATGTTGATTCACGTGATTGATTTGGTGGCAGCTACAAAGGTTTCGATGTGGTAGAAGGCATCGAGGTGGCTTGGGCCAAAGTAGACATAAACAGCCGGACAATGGGATCTCCAAAGGAGCTCCAGCGGCTCAAGACAGAGATCCAGCTGCTACGGTCGCTCCAGCACAAGCACATCCTCAAGCTCTACGCCTCATGGATCGACAATAAGAAAAGGACGGTCAATCTTATCACTGAGTTGTTCACGTCTGGCAACCTGAGAGAGTACGTAATTAATATGACACAACCTGTCCATATATGTGCTGCTACGATGGAGTGTGATTGATTTTATTCTTCGTGCCTAGTATTGTAGCATGATGCATGTTCATTTATTTACAAATTGCATTTAAAATCTGAATAACTTTTTTATTTTTCAAATTCAAATTCTAAATAATTTATTGGTAGTTTCAGTTTTCACTTTTCAGGGAATTAAAAGAAATACCAAATTGGTTCTTTTTTCCTTTCCATTTAGAAGGGAAACGGTTGTACATTTTTTTTTTTTTTTTTTTTTTTTGACAAGTGGTTGTACATAAGTAGTTAGCTTCTTTATCCTCTAATGATCTATGTTATGTTGTGGTTAGGTACCGTACAAAGCACAAGAAAGTTGACATGAAGGCAATGAGGCGATGGGCCAAACAAATATTGATAGGGCTAGCTTATCTGCACAGCCAGAAGCCACCAATCATACACAGGGACTTGAAGTGTGACAACATTTTTATCAATGGGAACCATGGGAAAGTTAAGATTGGGGACTTTGGTTTGGCAATGGTCATGCAGCAGAGAAAAACACAAAGTATACAAGGTACAGTTTTATACAAGCCACACTATCACATACTATTTATGAAGCAAACGTGATTTGTTGATCTTGATAAAGTTATCGGTAACAATTACATGAAACGCAGGCACCTTAGAATTCATGGCACCAGAGATCTTTGGTGAAAACTACAATGAGTTGGTGGATATATACTCTTTTGGTATGTGTATGCTTGAGATGGTGACTGGTGAGTGCCCTTATAGTGAATGTCAAGGCTTTGTTCAGATATACAAGAAGATATCCGAAGTAAGTGACCTGTCACCTAGATAGTACTTGTCTACTTCAAGAGTTCGCTAGAAGAAACCCAGATAGTTTCTCTTTGTTGTATATGAATGGTGCTATAATGTGTATAATTGTAGGGTGTAAAACCAGTTGCTCTCTCCAAGGTCAAAGATGCAGAAGTAAGAAGTTTCATAGAGAGTTGTCTAGCTTCAGCAGCTGATAGATTGCCAGCAAGTGAGCTCTTGAAGAGCTCTTTTCTCATGAAAGATGACATCATCATCAATGATAATAAAACTTCTAATCCTGTGCAAGAGCCTATAGCATTCCCGCCAAATCTGGATCTGGATCTTGAAGCCACACCAATTTTTGTGTCTTTACTACCAAATGGAACTATTGATAATGGGAAGGGGTCTTTCAGCCTAGTGCTTCGAAGGGGTGGATTTGTACTGGAAGGAGATATGAGTGGTAACAACCCTGTCAAGTTATTACTAAGGATTTCGGTCCCCAATGGTAACTACAACCATCAAAATATATATCATCTTTGGATTGCACAGATCTCCATTTGTACCATGCACTGATCATGACGCTGCTTTTTATATTTTTTTGGCCACGTATACAGGTAAATGTAAGAACATCGAGTTTGCATTTGACCTGGAGAAAGATACAAGTCTTTCGGTGGCTACAGAGATGGTGCAGGAGATTGAACTACCTCCTTGGAGCATGCCTATTGTGGCGAAGCTGGTAGACGCGTTCTTGCTCAAGACTGTGCGCGGTTGGAGGCCGTGTGTTCAGGTCGGTCAGATGATTCAGGTAGTGCAAAACACTGCATCCGTGAATGAAAAATGCATCTGAATCAATCTTTGTGGTTGATGCATTTATTCTGCCCCTTGTGTAAATATATCATGCTTGAATGCAACGCTAAGCACATCATCTTTTTTCTGATGGCAGCGAAAGTTTGGGCATGATTACTAATTAGAATAGTGGCATACTTCGTATTATTTGTGGTTGTTATCGAGAATGCAAAAGAGGCTGAGGATAAGAGAATTTAAGAGTCCTGTAACAACGATCCTTGTTTTGCTCAGTTTTTTAAATGCCTTATTATGGCTCGGTTGCTGTGTGTTCTAGAGCCAGTAACAAGTCATTTTACTGGTTTATCAATCATAAGAATAGTACCATTTATTATAAACCATTTACAAAAGCACTTACAATTATTTTTTTAGTTATATTAATACTTTATTGATTAATTTATATGTTATTTACTTTAGATAAGTTTATTATTATACATTTTTATGTAACATTACTAGCATATGACATCAATACCAAATAACTTACTTTTTAGCTCTGTGATTTTATAAAACTTTTTGTACTTCATAAATAATTCTTTGATATAGTGAATAAATTCAAAATCTTGAGTGTTGGTGCCAACTGAAGTTATTATTGATGCCAGCAGGGGTGGAGGGTAATGGAGGTGAAAAACTGAAATGGGCCTCCCCCTGTTTGATAGGAATTTAAAGGTCCACAGATCTCTTGGTCCTGGGCCAAGCTCCTGGGCTTCCCTCTTGCTATGATTGTGACATTGTGCTTCATAGGGGGGTAGGGTTTGCTCTTGCTATGATTGTGACATTGAAATAAAAAAAAAAAAAAAAAAAAAAGCTCTCTTGCTGCTGGCCCACGTTCATCGTTATATGCTAGTATAGTAACTATCCATTTCATTTTTTTCAAATTGTAATGAACCTGCCCTAAAATATATCTAAATGATTTTTAAACAAAATAAGAAGATTGACAAAAATCCACCTTCCCCCTCGGAGCGACTATTTTTAGTTATCGACTACTTTGTTTTTCGGCGACACGAAGTTTTAAAGGAATCTCAGTACTTTCCACCAAAATAACTAGGGGTGTGGTGGGAGAATTTAATGAAACATTTTTGTGTTTTATATGTTATTATTATTATATATTGGCTCAAAATATGTTTAGTCGTACGTTTCTGCACTTTTCCTTCATCACAAGTTTTGAAAAAGAAATAGTCAACACAGATGATAGAGCGGGCTTGTTTGTTTCAGTTTTTTGTTGGCTTTCTACCAATCAAAAAGCTAAACAACTCGTCAAGCATGCGACAGGAATAAGATGGCGGCCATGAAGCTTAAATTTAGCATAAGGTCTAGGCGTCCATCATCGGCAGACTTAGCTCCAACCATGTGCGAGAGCTGAGGGGAAAATTAACGCGAGTTTGGGTTCCAAAAAAAAAAAAATTAAGGCGAGTTTCTCCAATTTTGGCCACAAAGAAAAGCCAGGAGTGTGTGCAACAATCGATTTAGACCCTGTTTGGTTCCCTCAATATTTTTGAAAAATATGGTTCCCTCAATATTAAGGACCGGAGACTAAATTTTAGTTCCATTTAGTCCATAACTTATCAAACATGAGAACTAAAAAGGAGACTAATAGTCTCTAGTTCACTAACAATCTCTCAAGAGCCCTGTTCCGCTAGGCGCCGCCCTAGGCGGGATTCACAGCGTCTAGGCGCTAGGCGAAGGGGGGGTACCGTGGCGCCTAGGGGGTAGTCGGACCCCTAGGCGGGCGCGGCCTCGTCGGCGGCGCCGGCGGGGGTGGAGGAGCGTCCGCGAGGTCGCCGGTGGAAGGAGGGCAGCGGGAGCTGCGCGGGGGCTTGGCGCAGGGGCTGCGCGCGGAGGAGGAGGAGGCGCGGGAGGAGGCGCGGGCGCGGGCAGCGGCCCCGGCGGGACGGCGCGGCCGCGGGCAGAGGTGGCGGCGGCATGAAGAGGCGCGGTGCGGGCATACGCACGAGAGGATGAGGAGCCGGACAGAGGATAGGGTTAGGGATCGGTTATGTGCTGACTTGGGCCTTCCAATGGGCCTTGAAATGGGCCTTTTTTCCTTTCTCCCTTTTCGGACCACTCATCTCCTCTCTTTTTTTTCTTTTCTTTTAAGTATTTATACATAATTATTCATCGCCTAGCAACACCTAGGCGCGATTACTTCCGACTAGGCTCTAGGCGGAGGGTCGCCGAAAAAATCCGCCTAGCGCCCTAGCGAAAACAGGGGCTCAAGAGAGGCTAATTCGAAATAATGGTGATGTTCCGTCTTAGTCCTTAGTCCCTAAAATCCTTATCCATTGCCAATTTAAAAGCGAAGGGATAAAATTTTGTAGGTGGTAGTGTAGCTCGAAGAGAGAGAAATAAGAGAATTAGAAAAATGATGCTAGGACAGGAAGGACGAAGGGACCTATAGTACTAACTACATAAAAATTAGGAAAATATATAATTGTCATATTATCTGAACAGCTTGCATCGTAAAACTAATTTTCATATATAACTCTATGTTGAAACCATAACAAAACTTTAATTTGCACTAGTGCTGTTGGGAGAGATTTTTTTTAAAAATAAAACTTTTGATATATAGAGCATCTCCAGAACATCCCTACTAGGCCCGCCCACTACTCCAGATTGGGTACTGAGGGTAAAAAAAAAAAACCCAACTCTAGCACATCCCACACTACACCTCCCAAGTTTGTTAGCCTCCTACTTTTCCTCTTCCACCCTCTATTCTTGTTGGGTCGCTAGTAGTCCCCCCTACTTTTTTCTGTTTTCACTCGCCTCCACTCGCTCGACTCGTCCGCGCGGCCCTAGCAGTGCTCCGATTCGCCCAACCCCTCCCCGGCGCCTCCCTTCCCCTCCGCAGCGAGCTCTGCCCGGCCAGGAAGAAGGCGAGCTCACGGCCTTGATGGCACGACCAGCTTCGCTATTTGCCCGGTGTGGCCAGGCCCGACCACGTGAAGTGAGCTCTGCGGCCGCGACCTGCCCCCGACGGTCCGACTATTCGGCGGTGCGACCTGACCGGCGTGCTCCTCTACTTGCGATGAAGAAGATTAGAGAGAGAGAAGGGATGATGAATGGGCCCCACGCGTCATTCACTAACAAAATGAATTTGAGTAGTGTAGTTTAGGTAGTGTTGCTGGAGTAAATCACAAAATATGAGTAGTATAAAAATAGGTAGCACGCTAAATAGAGAAGTAGAGGGTGTGTTTTAGTTAATATTGGTGTAGATGCTCTTAGAGCATGACTACCTAAAACAACCTATGTACTTACTGTTGAGATAGCCCTCTATTTCTTTTTAATATGTTTCACGGTTGTTTATAACAACTAGCAAAAGAGCTCGTGCGTTGTAACAGAAAAAAATTGTATATATCAAGCTTTGTCGTGCTCGAACTCCACGCCATTGTTGCGGCTCGGCGCTGCGCCTTCTTTGCCGAGATTCACGTCTTGGTGGCCGTTGTCGTTAGCTAGCTCCCATGGTCGAGCTCCACCTTGCCGCCATCCCAAAGAATGCTTTGTGGCCTGCAGCCAACACCTGAGCTCCGTGTCGTCAGTGCGCTCGAGCTCCACCTCATCATTGCGAGCCACGCTTCGACAAATTTTGGTATGTAGTAAGCTCGATCATGGTTCGTAGGTCTCTTGATCTGGTTTATTGTCTACTTTAGTTTGTGGTAGACTCAATTTTGGTCCATGGGTGCCTCGATCTGGTTTTATTTGATATTCATCTCCACTGAAGCGTATCGATGTAATCAGTTCCTAATTCGGTTCCCGGTTAAGAGCCAAAATATTACAGGTCTATTCGATTCTTGGGCTTGGTTAACGAAGAGCCGAAGAATTCCTGTAAGCCCAGTAAATGAAAGAGGACCAACCCAACAAGGAACAACCCTAGCTATATAAGCCAACATTCCACCGTAGCCTCCCATTCCACGCTGTCTTGCTCAACTGCCGCTCCTCGTTACCTCACTGCCTCTCTCCAGGTCCTTCCCAAATCCGTCCGCTCTCCTTGTCTCCTCCGGATCCGGTGTCCAGCTCTCCTTCCCAAGTGGTGGCGCATCGCCTTCCCCTTCATTCCAGCACCACAATGGCTTCAATAGGAGTGCCCCGACGACGGAGATGGTCCCCGGGCCGGCGGTTCGCTCGTCGCTGTCTGTCTGTGCTGGTTTCGGCGGTGTTGCACAGGCTCTTTCATAGGCCTTGATTTGCTATTTATTTGGTCTCGATGTGGAGCATATATTTAGGATTGTACTTTATTTGGTCTCGATCTAAATCATGGTGGCCTTGATTCGGTTCTCCTGGGTAAGGAGTAATTTTTTTTCCTTTACTTGGGGCTGAGTGCGAGACTGAGCATTATTTAGATTGGCTCGGGTGGGTAGAAAAAAAAATTTCGTAGATTTGGATAGTAGGTATAGATGTACTATCTAAATCAGGCCCATATTCTTTTTCTTAGGAATTTCAACATCATAATACTCCATTATGTTCATTTTACCTCTACGCTCAAACAAAAAAATGTTGTATTTGCATCCTTTAAACCAATATAGACTTAACATATTATTACAACACGGTTTTATAAACTAAAATTTTAGAACTAAGAATAAGATTCTAGACTGTCAATTAATTTAGGAGGTCAAGTAGATATATATACATTTTCCTTTATTACTCCAATATAAATAAAATTTAACTACAAAAGCAGAGGATCTAAATCTAAAATAATACTATTACAATTAATTTGATCTATAAACAATGTCTAGAAAATAATTTCTGTTTTCATTAAATTATTTTTAAATTCCTTTTAGTTCAAAATAATTGGAAACTTAAAACTAATAACAATTTAGTTTTTTTTTAGACGATAATAACAATTTAGTTAACAAATGTAGAAAGCTGTACTATAATATTTCCTCCGAGATGGTATTAGAAGTCGTTTAGGGACAAATCACGGTCTCCAAAACACAATTTTGACCTCTTATTATTATAAAAATATTTATGGAGATGTGATATATGTATACTTTTATCAAAGTATTTTTTAAGACAAATCTATTAATATAATTTTTACATTTACAAACTCAATAATTTAAAAATTATTGATGATTTATATTCTCCGATGTTTAACCCAAACCTTATTCAAAACGACTTCTAATACCAGTGGGAGGAGGGAGTATAACATAAAAGCCCAATTGACCAAAAGCCCAGGAATCAGGCCTTTCGCCGCGAGGTCCCCGCCCGCCCGGTGTCGCAACCGGCACTCACCGCATCGCCACGCGCCACGCGTAGTGCGTGAACCACGCATGTTGTCAACGTGTCGAGCCGAAGCTGCCGACCTCGGCCCTTTCGAGAAAACTGCCCAGCTCAGCGGACCCGAGGCCCGAGGCCAACAAAGCCCAAAGCCCACAGACGCTACACCCTACACCTCCACCGCCTTCCATTCCGCCTTCCATTTCTGCCCTCCCCTCTCGAAGCTCGCAGCAGCAGTTGCGGCGGCGGCGGCGCTCACTGTGCAATCTGGAGGCTGAAGCCATGGGGATAAGAGCGCATGCTCTCCGCAGCGCGCGCCGCATCCCTTCTGCCCGCCTTGTTGCTGTTGAGGCCCTCCGGAGCGCGGATCTCTCGGAACCGGCGGCGACAGCGGCGAGGAGGAGGAGGAGGAGGAGGAGCAGCTTCTCACGGCACCGCGACTCTGCGAGATGGTACGGATCCATCCTGAGTTCCTCACTCGCTCGCGCTCCAGTTCCCCACCCTCTTCTTCCGTGTGGCGCGTTTATTTCTCTTCGTTGTTTGGTTGGTTGCCTAATTTCTTCAGTCGGGGGAGGGAGACTGTGAAAATCGCGGGAGATTATGCGGACTACATCTGCCGGCTTCTAGTAGGACAGAAATTGTAGGTCTGTTCACCAGGGAAGGGGAATCGAGCCGGGTGGAGTCGATTTTTGTTAGGCCTATCCTGTTCTTGTGCCTTGCGGTTGCCTGGCTAGGCAAAATCGAATGCAGTTACAGGCAGCATCTTTCTCCAGGCAAAGGATTCATCAGGGTTGCAATCAAACATGCTTTGCCTGGAATTAGCCATGGGCTGGTAGCCTGGTACTACTTTGATTTGAGAAGGGGCAAGGGGGTGGGCTCCTGCTCAAGGGAAGCCTTCAGATTCAGATAGAAGCCTGTGTGTGTGTGTGGGTTGGGTTGGGGGTGGGGGGTGGGGGGGATGCGTCCTCAGCTCTCAGCTCCTGGTTTTGCAGAATAGTCAAATATCTTTTCAAACACACTCGAGTGGTTTGGGGACTGAAACCATAGTTCTGTTGCAAGATTCAATCCTGATTTCCAAATGGGACTTCATAGTTGTGCTGAGCTAGGAACTGTTTTTCTTGCCGTGTTTTCTAAGCCGCCTCTCCATCATCAATGGGCAATTTCCTCATTCCGAAGCATTAGGTGGTCACTTGGAGCCTGGATACCCATACAGTACAGAAAACGTTAATCACAATTAAGTTTTTTTGGTGGGTGTGTGTGTGTGTTAGATTTTGATGACATGTGTTTGAACGTGTGATGGAGATACCCCTGACTTCTCAATTAAAATAGGACTACATCAGGTACATACATGGTCCCTTGGTGTATGCTCTTTGTCGATGATGTGGTGCTAGTTAACGAGAGTGGGGCAGGGTAGATAGGAAGTTGGAGCTGTGGAGGCACACGCTAGAGTTGAAAGGGTAGGACCAAGACCGAGTACATGATGTGCGACTTCAGCTTGACTAGGCACGAGGATGGGGACGTTAGCCTTGATGGACAAGTGGTGGCCAAGAAGGATAGATTTCAGTATGTAAGATCTATGCTACAGAAGGTTGGCGATATTGATGAAGATGTTTGGCATAAAATTTCAGTAGGTTGGTTTAAGTGACGTCAAGCTTCTGGCATGGCATAGAACCTAAAAGGTAAGTTTTATAGGATGGGGATTCATCCGATGATGTTATATGGTGATGAATGTTGGCCTACAAAAAGACGACATGTTCAGCACCTGAGTGTAGCAGAGATGCGTATGTTGCGTTGGTTTTGCAAGCATACGGGATAGGGTTCGGATTCGGAATGAAGAGATTCAGGATAGGGTCGGGGTGGCACCAATCGAGGAGAAATTGATCCAACATCGGCAGAGATGGTTTGGACATTTCCAACGGAGGCCTCCCGAGGCCTCGGTGCGTAATGCGGTTTTAAAGCAGGTAGATAATGTAAAGAAAGGTAGAGGTTGACCGACCTAGACTGACTTGGGACGAGACAATTAAAAGAGATCTTAAGAGCATCTCTAACAGTGCCCAATAATTTTATTCCAATATCCATGAGCTTAGCAACTCCTAAAACGGTATTGGAATGGAAAAAACATTAATCTCCAATAGTGCCCAATACTTAACTTCAAAAACCAAATTTGGGTCCACCTGGAACAATTAGTTGGCCCAGTAGTTGATCTGGGCAGCGGCGACTTCTTCTCCTCGCGTGACGCCGATCTTCCCCTCGTCGCGGACATCTTCTCCTCGCACGCCGCTGGCTGCTAGCTGGTCCAAGATCGCCGCAGGTAACGCCTCGATCAAGGGTAACTGATTCGGTGATGGGTTTGCCCTGAGGTTTATTTCCAATCCAATCGCTACCTGTGTAGGTCACCGAAGTCCGAAACCTATGAGGATTCCAAATTGAAAACTAGTACTCCATATCTAGGTGGAGAGCATCGATCGAGTTGTCGCCGTCTCGATCCATCTCGCGCGCAAGAGAAAACTCCGGCCGCAGCAGCCATAATGGACATCTTGTGCGACCGCTGCGTGAAATTCATCAACAAAGACCAAACGGCGGCGGCGATACCGTCGATGGCCTCGCGCCTGCGACCGATCGCTCTGCCACGCCGCCCCGCGTTTGGTCGCGCTCCCGTGTTGGTGACCAGGTGGGCGGGCGGCGCCGCTCCCTCGTCCCGGCCCTAGCATCCCGCGGCCGAGCATGCCGACGCGGCGCGCCTAGCTCCGCATGTCCACGGCCGGCCGGGCACCGGCCACTTTCATGCGGCATCACGCCGCGGAACCGCGATGGCGGCGAGAAGGCTTGGTGTGTCGCGCGAATCCAAATACAACGTGGGAGAAGTTTCACGCCGCTGGCGCGAAGGCTTCTCGCGAGCGCGCGAGGCGGATTGGGGTGGAATGTGCGCTCGTCAATCGCGCGTATATTTTCACGCGTAGGGGAAGGATTTTTCCAATGGGCCAAAAAACGGGAGCAAGTATTGGATGCTTGTTGGAACAATGTTTTTCATCCTTTTCCCAAAAAACTAGGATTGAGAGGTCATATAGGTGGAGTTGCTCTAAGGAGTAGAATATCTCTAAGAAATTAGCTATGACTAGGAGCACTTGAAGACTAGCTATGAATGTGCCTGAACCGTTACCTTTGTTTCTTTTATACTTGTATCGTATGGGTTTCATCTCTAGTCTGCCCCAACTAGCTTGGGACTAAGATGATGTTTGTTGTTGTTGTTGTGTTAGATTTTGTGTATCAACTACTGAGTTTCATATTGGTAGAACCGTGAGAAATTCTACTGGCATGCACCTTGCCAGGATGCAAACATATCTTTGATATGCGTTTTCTTGGGCCATGAAGGCTTGTTATTTTAAATTGGGAGGTTTTGTGAATTAACTAAATTTGCGTTTGCACTATTATGTAGGACATTGTTTGTGAAGTGTGTGGTGTTGTTGGCTTCAGGGACCTTTTAAAACAATGTAGCAACTGCAAGAACGCTGCGAGGCACCAGTAATTTCTCTTTCTACTTCTTCTTCAAAGTTCCATGTCTTTTGTTTTCAAATTAAAGTTCCTAAGTAAACGGAGTTTTGATTATCTTGTCGTAATGAAGTTTGAATTGCTTGGATGCATGATTTATTAACATTTTATAGAGAATTGTTTGCTTCAATTCTGTCATTGTTAATCACATCCATAAGATTATCTTTGCATACTAGACTGCTTGTTTATTTGTCCTTATGGTGTTCAAAAACCTCAAATGGTTTTTAGGATTCTCATTTGAGTCCTTGAACTAAAAAAGTGACCATATAGGTCTTTAATCCATTACTAATTCTCATTTGGGTCCACGAACTAAAAAGGTGACCATCTAATCCTTAATCTATATTGTGCTTGACTAAAGGTCCAAACCCCACCACGCCACCGACAATTTCCTATATGGCCGTGCCAGTTAAGGTTGCAAAAAAAGCATCCCCAACCCCTCCATTTATCTGCCCTAGCAGTCCTTGTCTCTCTTGTAGGCCACCTTTCTTTACTTGTTCCGTGGACACCAAGCGTGTGCCTTAGGAGCACAGGTGAGCATGTGGGTGTGGCCGCAAGCCCGGTATGCACTGGACCAACGGAAGGCAAAGGGAGTGGACATGGAGCAGAGGGAGATGGTGGTGGAATGGGTATGTGGGACATGGCTTAACAATTTTAAGTTCCTGCAGGCGTAGGGCATGTCTTGATGATCTGGTGTGCTTTGGGACATCAACTCGACTCACATCCCACACATTGATTCATCATTGTGCCACGTCGTGCCAGAACCACGATATGAAATGACCATTCTTGGGACACGAAACCCCACCTAGACCCACGGTTCGTGTAACCATGACTGTCACAACCACTAGGCATACCAAGGTGATGTGGTGGGATTTGGACCTCTACTCGAGCGCATCGTTAGTTGAAGGACCCAAATGGTCACTTTTTCAATTGGCCTCGTGTGAGAATCTATAGTAGATTGAGGACCTAGATGGTCGCTTTAGTTCTATCTTCTATGACCTGATTGGGACACATGAGAATCTACAATAGAATCTACTTGCGCATCTTTAGTTGAAGGATTCATGGTGCATTTTACTTTTTGTACATTCGTTTAAGAGCTGTGGGCGGCCTTGGTGCAAGCGGTGGTGCTTTACCACCAGTGACTGGAAGGTCCAGGGTTCAAGCCCTAGCCTCCGCACATTGCACAGTGTGCGGGTAAGGTTTGGCGCTAATCACCCCACCCCAGACCTCGCGCAGTGCGGGAGCTTACGACACTGGGTACACCCTTTTACATTCCATTAAGAGCCGTGCAATATAAAGTCTAATTGTAATTAGGGCTTGTTTGGTGAAGCTCTAGCTCCAATACCTTTTGTAGTTACTCATTCCTAACTATAGAAATTCTTGGAGTTAGAGATGCAGGCTGACCTAGTATTGAGTTGAGCCATTCGTTTTCTCTTTTTTAGATTAAACCCACAGGTCTTAGGCATTCAATTTATCATAGATTCTAAATTTTACATGGACCTCATACTCACTTTTAGTATTAAAATCCCAACTCCAAAAAAAAAGGTCTTTTTATGTAGCACCCCATACCCAAAACCATTTTACATCCTAACACTGCATTAAGAAGATCTTGTCACGCTGAAGTTCCCCCCCCCTACATAGAGAAACTGTTGCTCGTGCGTGAATGACCATGACTAGGGCTAGACATGGACCTCTCTCTTTTGGTGTAGGATAGACGAGGGGATTTTTTAACCCTAGCATGAAATCCACTCCCACAGAGTCGAACATAGGACGTGACGAGTGCTACTGAAGGCACTTAACCAACTCAACTAGAGACCCTCTCACCTTTCGCACACTTTCATCCTTGATTTGTACTAGTTTACCTAGGTGCTATGCGGGAACTTGGTGGCTTAGGGAGTCAGATCTACCTAATTATTAAGGTAGGTGCAACCCCAAAGAACACGAACAATTGGGCCACAAAGCCACGCCAAAATGTAGGTTGCGATATTACCTATTTGAACCCTTTCTCATGAACTAAGAAGAGTGGGATGTCATGACTTCCTACCACTTACCGCGGTGCACCACCCCATGACTAGTGGCATCCTACCACCCTATCCACCACAAGCTAACCTCCCTTTGGTCACTAGACAAGGCATCCCTAGCCATAATAGTTTCATGTTATCTTGACATGCCATCATTCTTAACAACATGTGGTGTTGATTAGGCAGGGGTCCCTAAAGGATTGGCTATGCCTAATGCACTAGATCTCCCTCTAGCATCAAGGACCTTCATTGTTGCGTCACTTGTTTCTTCAACATACGGTGTTGACCTTCCTTGGGATTGTGGGTGAGAGGAATGGAGGGGGTTAAAGCTAGCAGCCCCTAACACTAGATTGCTCTTGATCTTGATGTCTCCAACACTATTCCATTGTTTTGAACATGTCTTGGCCTTGACCATGCCCATTGAACTTTTTATGCCATGAAAGCAAACAAGGGACTTCAAAAAGGCTTTGCCACCTAAAAACTCGCCCTTCCAAAAAGTTCGCTTAAACAATAAAGTTGGTAGGGTTAATTGTAGTTAGTTATGCCTCATATTACCTGTTTACTTCTATGACCTCAAGCCATAGAAGATCTATCCCTAACTAGCATTGTTTGTGGTTTTTGTAGATATTGTATGGATCCTGTAATTTATAATGGCTCATCATTGAAATGGTTTTGCGACGATTGCCCCCCAAAACATAGTGAAGTCTCAACCGAGAACATGAATGATGTTGTCAAAATGAGGAGCGTTACATCGTTCTATGTTCCTGATGACTCTGGCTGCGATGACCACTACTCTATTCAACTGGGTTCTATAATTGATGAACCAAATGTGAATAGTGTAGATGTGACAAAGGAACCTTTGTCATGGGGTCGTCGTAGACATAGGTCGCACAAGGCAATGTGTACATGGGGGTGTCGTAGACGTAGATCACAGAAAGCAAGAAGAGAGAGTTCTGATGCCTCCACTAAACATTTTCTGAGTGCAGACACATTCCATTCTTCTGAAATGTTTGATGTGAAAAAGCTAAAGCACAATGATATTGTAGAGGAAGGGGAAAGTAAAAATGACCCTTTAAATTATCAGCCAGAAAGTGCTGATGGTTCAAGTAATTCAGCTTCTGACCGTATTACTGTAGAAATACAAAAGACAGGGGGTGCTGTTGGACCCACTATGAACACAATGGAGTGTCTGGACCTCTCAATGGAAAAAGACGGCTCCTCTTTTTCACTGAATTGTATTGAAGGGTTCACTCAAGGAACAAAATCTGACTTACTTCCTTTAATCCATGATGTTGAGAGAACCTATCCATTTGTTATGCATAGTTTTTGCCCTACAGTACCAAATATGGGGCAAAAAGATGATGTGTTGGAAAATGTGGAACAAGCTCATCCTCTGGAGATGGTTAATCCTGATGGTACAAGCCATTCATCTATGAGCCCTGCATTAGAAATCAAAGAACAAGGAGCAGATGCTGGCTTATGTGCTTCTGTTGAAGATGTTGAGGAGCAAGTAGACGGTTCTAGTCCTGCATCAGAAAGTAGGGAGCAACCTGTTCCTTTGAAGGTGGTTATACTCCGACCTTGGAATGATGTGTCAAATAGCATCCTAAGTTCAAAGCCTCCTTCAAACTACTCACAGTCAATGCAAGGGTCAGATCTATATGTTGCAAATGTGGATGTCTGTGATCCTTCTAAGGAGTGGTTGGACTCAAGGTTAAAACTTGATGAACAAGGAGTGGAGCCTGGCTTATTTGTGAAAGTTGAATATGTTGAGCAAACCCATCCCAATTTTACTGATAAAACTAGTCCTATATGGTCAAGTGAGGAGCAAGTAGATGGTTCTAGTCCTACATCAGAAAGTTGGGAGCAACCTGAGCCGTTGGAGGTGGTTAGGCCATGTGATGATGTGCCAAATAGTATCCTAAGATCGAAGCCTCCATCAAACTACTCACAACCAATGCAAGGATCAGATCTAGATGTTGGGAATATGGATGTCTTGGATCCTTCCAAGGACCAGATGAACTCAAGGTTAATGCTAAATACTGTAGAGCCATCAAGTTCTTCAAATGGAGGAGGCAGACCTGTTGAGAAAGACGATACTGAAAAAACAGAATGCTTGTCAGGCATGCACACTGTCACCCCTGAACTGGATAGTGTCCAGGGATCAAATCCCTCAGCAGAGCCATCAAGTTCCTTAAATGGAGAAGGAGCCTCAGCTGTTGAAAAACACACTGCTGAAATGGCAGAATGCTTGTTAGGCTTGGGAACTTTGACCCCTGCACTGCATAATGTACAGGCACTAAATGGAGAAGGAGCCTCAGCTGTTGAAAAACACACTGCTGAAATGGCAGAATGCTTGTTAGGCTTGGGAACTTTGACCCCTGCACTGCATAATGTACAGGCACTAAATGGAGAAGGAGCCTCAGCTGTTGAAAAACACACTGCTGAAATGGCAGAATGCTTGTTAGGCTTGGGAACTTTGACCCCTGCACTGCATAATGTACAGGCACTAAATCCCTCGACACCAAAAAGAATGCCTGGTTTCTAACACAGACAACTCAGATGAACCAAATAGGTCAGATGAAGTTCATCGCAGTCGCAATGATTTTAACGGAAGTCACTACCCCAAGCCAGTGCTGAAGGGAAGAATCCCCAAAATGGTATATCCAAGACTTCGGTTTCCACTGTCAAAGATGTGGCTTGTAGGCAAACATCACCAATGGAAGATGTCGTTGCCTTCCAAGCATGTTAGTCCACATAAGCGAACAAAAAATAGCTTCAGAAAGCAATATAAAGGGCCAAACAGACATATTCCACGTCATACTAAACATCAGAATACCAAGCTCGTTATAAAGGACAGAAATGCAGATCCTCCACATATAAGAAGTTGTAGGCCATCAAAGCAAATTGATCGTACTTGCTCAAGTGCTTCCTTGGATTTATCTCCAAAAACTAAGGAAGTAAATGATGCCAATGATGCAGAACCAAGATGTTCTAAATCTGTAAGAACTTTTGAGAATGTCATGGCCAAGAAAAGAAAACGACCTATTTTATCACATGATGAAGATGCCGAGGCAATGCAGATGGAAGTGAGGATGCGCAGGCAACATGTGAAAAGTCGTGTGGCGAAGCAGCTAAGATCTGCAGAAAATTCTGAGGAAGCGATGTCTCCAGGAAATTCAAATAATCAACGTGCCAATGATGATACGAAGGCAAGGAAGCAGAGAAGGGCCAACAAAGATAAAAAAGCACCTCCAGGGAATGCTAGTGTTCAATGCACACGGAATGATGCTGCACGGTTAGCATCAGATCAGCAAAGCTTTATTTGCACAGGACCCATTGATAAACCTTACTGGACGTACGTTAGATGCCTTTTAATCCCATTCTAAAGCATTTCAATATTTTTCTCTCTGCATTGCTAATGTTTCTCATGTTTTATGCTGATAGTGGAATCATGAAGATTGGACGGGAGCATATTTCATTGGCTGCACACCTGTCAAATCAAGCATGCAAGGAGGTGCAGGAATTATCACTATCATTACCAGCACTAATGAAAGTATCAAAGCATTCAAAGTTGAAAGCCTGGCCAGGGAGGTGGAAGGCATCAGAACCAACTGCTGAATGCATTGGCTTGTATTTCTTCTCAGATGATATGAGGTGCGTGACCAACAGTCTTACCCTATGGACAATTGCTTGTTTTGTATTGTGAGGTACATGGTTTAAAATTTACTTGTTGCTTTTGTAGGGAACTGGAACAACTAGTGCATTATCTCACTGATCATAGCTTAGTACTAAAATATGTCATTGGCTATGCCAAGCTGCTGATCTTCCCTTCTGTTTTCCTACCAGAGCAAAGTCAAAGTAAGTACCATATTGCCGATTTTCCAATGTTTACAAATATCATAGATACAATCTATGCCAGTGCTCCTGTTTTAAATTTGCAACCATGAACTTTGATGACAATGTGCCCTAGCGCAATTTTGCATTATATTGCTTCTGCTGTTCATTAGTACACTTAGAAAGTTATTTACTTTCTTGCTATTGAGTTACTGTAGTTTAAGAGTAAAGACAGCTTTACATTGTTCTATAGCCAACATTTTCAGTTTACTCATCAAACCCTGTCTTTTGTAGGGTTCCAAGGAAAACACTATCTTTGGGGAGTGTTCAAGCGCAGGATGGGTACCGGGAAAATAGGTGCCGCAGGGTAACAAAAGTTTTGTATGACATGGGTGCAAAGTGACACCCTGGTCCAAGAAATGCCTGTTTTGAAGGGTATCACAACGTCAAAGAGACAACAGCTGCCAAGTGCTGTCCATGGCTTTTGCAGTGAGACCGACGACCCCTGTGATCATAGTCATAGGAAGCCCTGCGCAAATTCAGAGAGCTCCCTCTACCCAAGCTGTTTGTCCCACATCTCTCGTCGGAGCACTTCCTTGGGAGCTGGAAGAAGGTGCATTGGTGGTTTCTCTGAACTTGTGAATGGGTAAGCTAAGGCCCAGTCTGTAAAGTTCACGGCCTGAAGCAATGATGTACCTAGCAAGTAGGATCAGAATTCAGAACTAACGGTAGCTTCTGAATCGTAGCTGTAATCTTTTGTTAATGTTGAGGACTTAGAGCTAGATTATCTTTTAACTACTTTGACGTTTTAACCCTGGAGACGTTACTGTGCCTGCAACCGCAACCTTAGATGCATCATTGATCAAGTGGTGGTGCTGCTAACAGATAATCTAGCTCGACATGGATACTATGGAAGGTGCCAAAATTTTGATTCTGTGACTATGGAAGGTGGTTTGAGCAAAATTTTGTTTCTCTGTGTACAGTTGTACTGTAAATCTGCTGTCTGCATTGGTTTTGAACTTTTGTAAACTCGACATGCATCTTATTCTTACCTGCGCTTAAAAGATTTTCTGCTCCAGTGATACAGTTTTACAAAATATAAAATCGAATTGCTTTCTTTAATGGTTTTTTTAAAACTTTGAGAACTTTTTATAAACTGACCTGAAGTACGAAGTGACGTTCATTTTAAGACGAAGGGATATTGAAGAAAGCCACATGTATGTATGTATGACATGTATGTATGTATGGACACATATATAAAGTGCTCTAGTGACTTGACGTGTCACGTCCAATATATCAATCAGTGAGGATCAAAAAAAATATATATATATATCCAATCAGTGCACTGCCTTGATGGGTCTGAGCCGCAAAGCCGAGCAAGGACGTGAGTTGCTTTAAATCTCGAAATTTTACAAAAAACGTTCCTGATGTTCAAATCTTTTAATATATAATTGCCGGCCGTATCTGAAAGATGTAAGATGAAAATCCAGAAAATGGAAAGATGCACGCCCATGTGCAAATCCAGAAGCTGGAGTAGATGAGATCCTAGCCCAACAGTTAATTTATTTTGTGGCATGATCCGGCACCCCAATGTGATCATACAGAGTGACAGTGTCCCGGATCATGTCAGTGTCCGGATTGTCCTTGTCGACTTTTGGTCAGAACAATGTTGCTTTCTCGATATACACGTGACTCGACTGGTCCATTTGGTTCGTTCCATTTGAATAGAGTATCTGTTGATCCATTGGTCGGTTAAAAAATAAAGATCGATTTCCATGATACATTTTAATATATAATTGCACAGACACTGACACTATCCATTGGTCGGTTAGATGAGGCCACCGGCTGACGTTACACTACACAGATGGGCCAGGTAGTATGGAAAAGCGAAGAATGGACGGATTTTGTCATAGTTAACTAAGCACGTGGTCCTCGTTGATCGATTTAGTGTCACACCTGCTGATCAGGCAAAATAAAAAAAAATTCGCTCATGATAAGCCCTCTCTTATTTCACTTTTTACAATTTGCTATGGAAACAATACATTATTTTTTGCTCTATAATTCTAAATAATCAACACAAGCAAAAGGTTTATAGCCTTGGTTACAACAACCTTGATAGCACCTCAGGTCCATGGTACACCTAATGACGTTATGCTTTTAGGGGTAATATATGACTTTCTCAATCTCAAGGGTTTGCCGGATGCAAATTGCATTTGAAAATAAACTAAACTAATCAATGGACTAAAATTATACTCCCTCTATACCCAAAAAGCTTGACGTTAGTGGACAAGGTTTGTGGTCAAACATTGGGAATATAAATCATCAATAACTTATGTTGTTGAGTTTGCAAATGTGAAACCTATATGAATAGATTTGTCTTGAAAATACTTTCATAAAAATATACATATATCACTCTTCTATAAATATTTTTATAATAATAAGAGGTCAAATTTGTGTTTTGGAGACCGTGTCATTGTCCTAAACGTCAAGCTTTTTGAGTATGGAGGGAGTATTTCTAGATCAATTTAATCATGGATCAAACTATCACTATTAAAATAGCTAAATAATAAACCATGAAAATCAATACATGGCCACTAAACATGCATGGCTTAGGATCTTATTTGCCAACTAAATTCAACCTAAGATCTTCAGAGGTTTTATCCAATTTCATTTAAAGGACAACTCAATTAACCAAGTAATCTAGCGCTAAACCTTCAAAAAAGGTGTTAGAAATGGCATGTACTTACCCTTTGTTGTCTCATCCTTCCAAGAAATCAAGAGCAAACTGCAAACCTAGTTTTTGGAAAGTTGCTGAAGCTCCCCTTGCTTTCTCCTGAGGCTACAATTCTATCCCAAGGGAAAACAAAAAAACGGGCTACTATACACAATGTATATACTCCTCTTTCTCAATTTAAGTGTCTTTTTTCGGTTTTCGTGCTATAAGTTTGAATCGATTTATAAAAATACATATAATATTTATATCTCTAATATTTTTGTTAAAAAGTAAGATTCAAAGAGTTTTTCGATGATACTAATAATGTAACATAAATATTAACATTTTTTTAATATATATTTTGTCTAAATTATATTTTGGGAAGCGAAAAAAGATACTTATTTTTAGGACGGAAGGAGTAGCTTATAGAGGCAACTCTAAACTAGAATCGTCTCTAAAAATAGTACTTTAGACACGGCCATCTTGTCATCTAAAAATGTATTTCTAGCAGCAAATGATTAATTTGGTGGAACTGATGTTGGGCTCTATGAAGACATTTGGTAATTCAGCCGCCTCTACCAACAAAAATAGGTGCCCCAAAAATTGAAATTGGGAAAGACTAGGAATGTGAAAGAAAATGGGATCCACGGGCTAACAAAAATGAATCAATTCAAATGGAGCGTGTGAATAAAAATAATGGCCGGGATCTGGGTAAAAGAAAACGAACACAGAACCAAGAACATGTGTACTTCACATGGTGAAGTAAGAAACACCTGCTGAGTGTGAAATCTTAAGCAGATTTTCATGGTACAATTTTATTAGGTGTTGAGATGACACAGATGGGCGACCAATTGCCATATGAGATGAGGTGGTACATGTTTTGCACGTGCTATGAATAGAGATCAATGCAAAAGTACAGTTCTACACTACTATCAAGCATAAGCCTATATATAGAGATGTAGCTAGCCTAGTAGCCTACACGTTCTCCTATATATCCAACATAGCCATAATAACCTAATAACAAAGCCACAGACACCATTACGCCATGGGGTCCGTCACGGAGCAACACTGCACACCGACCAGCAGGCCTTGCTCGACGCTCAGCTCGAGCTCTGGCACAGCACGTTTTCCTTCATCAAGTCCATGGCGTTCAAGTCCGCGCTGAAGCTTGGCATCGCCGATGCCATCCATTGCCACGGCGGCACTGCCACCCTCACCCAGATAGCCACCAAGGCCGCGCTCCACCCGTCCAAGATCCCATGCCTCCGCAGGCTCATGCGCGTCCTCACAGTCGCCGGCATCTTCCGCATCGCCAAGAACTCGTACGACGATGGTGACCACGTCTACGGCCTCACTCCGGCGTCTCGACTTCTTGTCGGCTCGTCACAGAACCTGACTCCAACACTGAGCCTGATCCTCGACAACGTCTTCGTGTCCCCGTTCCTCGATCTTGGCACGTGGTTCGAGCACGAGCTGCCGGCGACAGACCTGCCACTCTTCGAGATGTCCCATGGGAAGAACGTGTGGGACGTCATGGGCCACGACCCGTCCGTGAGCCGGCTCTTCAACGCTGGCATGGTCGCGGACACCCGCTTCCTCATGGACATCGCCATCAAGGAGTGCGGTGGCGTCTTCCAGGGGATCAGCTCCCTGGTCGACGTCGGCGGCGGCCATGGTGCGGCGGCACAGGCCATCTCTGTGGCCTTCCCTGACATAGAGTGCACCGTGCTGGATCTTCCACACGTCGTCGCCACCGCTCCCGCTTGCGCCGGGCTCAGTTTCGTTGCTGGTGACATGTTTCAGGCCATTCCACCAGCCAATGCAGTCTTCCTCAAGGTATATACATCTACCTTGAGTGGCATGACTTCTAGAAACAGTACTAGAAACAGAAATTGATAGTTCATACTTCATCTAAAACATATATAGGAAGTACATTGGAGGTAGGTACTAGCAATCTAGTCTCTACCATATCTGATTTAATGTTAAGGAACCACTAATCAGGAATAACACTGCTTCTTTGATTAATTTCTTATTTTAGTGGATTATGCATGATTGGGCCGATTCTGAGTGTGTCAAGATACTAAGGAACTGCAAGAAAGCTATACCGCCACGAGATGCAGGCGGCAAGGTGATAATAGTAGATACCGTGGTTGGTGCAGGGCCTCCAAATCTTAAGAACAGAGAGACACAAGTCATGTCTGATATCTTCTTCATGATCGTCAACGGCACTGAGAGAGATGAGCAAGAATGGAGGAATATATTCTTTGAAGCTGGTTTCAGTGACTACAAGATTATACCAGTTTTAGGTGTTCGATCAATCATCGAGCTATACCCCTGAATTTAGGGTGTGTTTGGTTTCAGGAATGAGCGCCTCACCTGTCTATTGAGTGCTTTGATGTGTGGATCCGTGTTTCAGTGTGGATGTGTGTTTAATAAATTCGTGTGTGTGTACTCACTAAAAGATGGTATTATATATATGTATGCAAGTGTTTGAACCATTGTTATGTCTCCAAACTGAAGGAGTTGATGTTTTTTTCTCTCCAAAATCTAAGGAATCTTGTCCACTTTTTGGCTGTTATATTCGTTCTAAAGAATGTTGTCTGAGGAATGAATTCCAGGAT
>JADLZK010000522.1:0-82028 GCA_015847255.1 Hyparrhenia diplandra | reverse complement strand
AAACCGTGCTACTTTTGCCTATGACAAACTGGTGAATCTTAGAAAAAAACTCTCTAATGGTCCACTTCTTCAAGTTTAGGTTCTCTAGGCTAGAGGCATTTGATTCCACAACCCAGCGAAAAGTCTTGCTCGACTTATAGGATTGGAACCTTCTCTTTGTTTTTGAGTTCACGCTAAAATGGCGCTAGCAGTCCATAATGTCACATCCAGAAACATATAATAACGGTTGGGGAACGCAATGTGAAGGTGATCCTACCATCATCTGCCTATCCACCTAACTCCACATGTACCTTTCATGCGTTCCCCCTTCTTATTTCAGTGCGTAAGGTGACCGCAGTTTTTCGATGGAATTCCAAGATTTCACTCTAAACACGGTGTGCTACTTTGAGGCCCTATGACAAGTGAATCTTAGCAAAACTCTGTAATGGTCCACTTCTTCAAGTTTGGGTTCTCTAGGCTGAGGCATTTGATTCCACAACCTGTGAAAAGTCATGCTTTCGATTATATTTGGATTGGAAACTTCTCTTTTGTTTTGAGTTCAACGCTAAAATCGGCTCGCAGTCCCAAATGTCACATCCGAAACATATAATGCAGGTTGAGGAGCGTATTATAGTGAATCTACCATCTTCTAACCTATCCCACCCTAACTCCTATGTACCTTTCCTTGTTGTTCCTTCTTGTTTGATGCGTGGAGGTCGACACGGAGATTTTCGATGGAATTCCAAGATTTCACTCTAAACACGTGCTACTTTGAGGCCTATGACAAGTGAATCTTAGAAAAACTCTCTAATGGTCCACTTCTTCAAGTTTAGGTTCTCTAGGCTGAGGCATTTGATTCCACAACCGCGAAAAAGTCTTGCTCGATTATAGCGGGATTGGAAACTTCTCTTTGTTTTGAGTTCACGCTAAAATCGGCACTAAGCGATCCCAAATGTCACATCGAGAAACATATATTAACAGTTGGGGGAACGTAATGTAATTGATCCTACCATCATCTAACCTATCCACCTAACTCCTATGTACCTTTCATGTCGTTCCCCTTCTTGTTTGATGCGTGGGTCGACCTGAGAGATTTTCGATGGAATTCCAAGATTTCACTCTAAACACGTGCTACTTTGAGGCCTATGACAAGTGAATCTTAGAAAAACTCTCTAATGGTCCACTTCTTCAAGTTTAGGTTCTCTAGGCTGAGGCATTTGATTCCACAACCGCGAAAAAGTCATGCTCGATTATAGCCGGATTGGAAACTTCTCTTTGTTTTGAGTTCACGCTAAAATCGGCGCTAGCAGTCCCAAATGTCACATCCAGAAACATATATTATTAACGGTTGGGGAACGTAATGTAATTGATCCTACCATCATCTAACCTATCCACCTAACTCCTATGTACCTTTCATGTCGTTCCCCTTCTTGTTTCGATGCGTAGGTCGACCCGAGAGATTTTCGATGGAATTCCAAGATTTCCTCTAAACACGTGCTACTTTGAGGCCTATGACAAGTGAATCTTAGAAAAACTCTCTAATGGTCCACTTCTTCAAGTTTAGGTTCTCTAGGCTGAGGCATTTGATTCCTAACCGCGAAAAAGTCATGCTCGATTATAGCCGGATTGGAAACTTCTCTTTGTTTTTGAGTTCACGCTAAAATCGGCACTAGCGGTCCCAAATGTCACATCCGAGAAACATATATTAACGGTTGGGGAACGTAATGTAATTGATCCTACCATCATCTAACCTATCCACCCTAACTCCTATGTACCTTTCATGTCGTTCCCCTTCTTGTTTTTGATGCGTGGGTCGACCTGACGATTTTCGATGGAATTCAAGATTTCACTCTAAACACGTGCTACTTTGAGGCCTATGACAAGTGAATCTTAGAAAAACTCTCTAATGGTCCACTTCTTCAAGTTTAGGTTCTCTAGGCTGAGGCATTTGATTCCACAACCGCGAAAAAGTCTTGCTCGATTATAGCCGGATTGGAAACTTCTCTTTGTTTTGAGTTCACGCTAAAATCGGCACTAGCGATCCCCAAATGTCACATCCGAAAAACATATATTAACGGTTGGGGGCACGTAATGTAATTGATCCTACCATCATCTAACCTATCCACCTAACTCCTATGTACCTTTCATGTCGTTCCCCTTCTTGTTTTTTTGTGCGTAGGTCGACACGAGAGATTTTCGATGGAATTCAAGATTTCACTCTAAACACGTGCTACTTTGAGGCCTATGACAAGTGAATCTTAGAAAAACTCTCTAATGGTCCACTTCTTCAAGTTTAGGTTCTCTAGGCTGAGGCATTTGATTCCACAACCGCGAAAAAGTCTTGCTCGATTATAGCCGGATTGGAAACTTCTCTTTGTTTTTTGAGTTCACGCTAAAATCGGCACTAAGCGTCCCCAAATGTCACATCCGAAAACATATATTAACGGTTGGGGGAGCGTAATGTAATTGATCCTACCATCATCTAACCTATCCACCCTAACTCCTATGTACCTTTCATGTCGTTCCCCTTCTTGTTTTGATGCGTAGGTCGACACGAGAGATTTTTCGATGGAATTCCAAGATTTCACTCTAAACACGTGCTACTTTGAGGCCTATGACAAGTGATTCTTAGAAAAACTCTCTAATGGTCCACTTCTTCAAGTTTAGGTTCTCTAGGCTGAGGCATTTGATTCCACAACCCCGCGAAAAAGTCATGCTCGATTATAGCCGGATTGGAAACTTCTCTTTGTTTTTGAGTTCACGCTAAAATCGGCGCTAAGCGATCCCAAATGTCACATCGAGAAACATATATTAACAGTTGGGGAACGTAATGTAATTGATCCTACCATCATCTAACCTATCCACCTCCTAACCTTTCATGTCGTTCCCCTTCTTGTTTTCGTACCTTTCATGTTCGTTTCCCTAAACACGTGCTACTTTGAGGCCTTGTTTCTTAGAAAAACTCTCTAATGGTCCACTTCTTCAAGTTTAGGTTCTCTAGGCTGAGGCATTTGATTCCACAACCGATGCTCGATTATAGCGATGGAATTTCTCTTTGTTTTCACTCTAAAATCGGCACTACGTCCTATATTAACTTTGGGCCTATCATCAACCTATCCACCTGAATCTTAGAAAAACTCTTTCTAATGGTCCTACTTCTTCAAGTGAATCTTAGAAAAAACTCTCTAATGTTCCACTTCTTCAAGTTTAGGTTCTCTAGGCTGAGGCATTTGATTCCACAACCGCGAAAAAAAAGTCTTGCTCGATTATAGCCGGATTGGAAACTTCTCTTTGTTTTTGAGTTCACGCTAAAATCGGCGCTAGCGATCCCAAATGTCACATCGAAACATATATTAACGGTTGGGGGAACGTGTAATTGATCCTACCATCATCTAACCTATCCACCCTAACTCCTATGTACCTTTCATGTCGTTCCCCTTCTTGTTTCGATGCGTGGGGTCGACCACGAGAGATTTTCGATGGAATTCCAAGATTTCACTCTAAACACGTGCTACTTTGAGGCCTATGACAAGTGAATCTTAGAAAAACTCTCTAATGGTCCACTTCTTCAAGTTTAGGTTCTCTAGGCTGAGGCATTTGATTCCACAACCGCGAAAAAAGTCTTGCTCGATTATAGCCGGATTGGAAACTTCTCTTTGTTTTGAGTTCACGCTAAAATCGGCGCTAAGGATCCCAAATGTCACATCGAGAAACATATATTAACAGTTGGGAATGTAATGTAATTGATCCTACCATCATCTAACCTATCCACCCTAACTCCTATGTACCTTTCATGTCGTTCCCCTTCTTGTTTTGATGACAAGTAGGTCGAAAACTCTCTAAAGATTTTCGATGGAATTCCAAGATTTCACTCTAAACACGTGCTACTTTGAGGCCTATGACAAGTGAATCTTAGAAAAACTCTCTAATGGTCCACTTCTTCAAGTTTAGGTTCTCTAGGCTGAGGCATTTGATTCCACAACCTTTGCGAAAAAGTCATGCTCGATTATAGCGGGATTGGAAACTTCTCTTTGTTTTGAGTTCACGCTAAAATCGGCACTAAAATCGATCCCAAATGTCACATCGAGAAACATATATTAACGGTTGGGGGACGCGTAATGTAATTGATCCTACCATCATCTAACCTATCCACCTAACTCCTATGTACCTTTCATGTCGTTCCCCTTCTTGTTGTTTCGATGCGTAGGTCGACACAGAGATTTTCGATGGAATTCCAAGATTTCACTCTAAACACGTGCTACTTTGGGGCCTATGACAAGTGAATCTTAGAAAAACTCTCTAATGGTCCACTTCTTCAAGTTTAGGTTCTCTAGGCTGAGGCATTTGATTCCACAACCCTTGAAAAAGTCATGCTCGATTATAGCGGATTGGAAACTTCTCTTTGTTTTGAGTTCACGCTAAAATCGGCACTAAGCGATCCCAAATGTCACATCGAAACATATATTAACAGTTGGGGGAGCGTAATGTAATTGATCCTACCATCATCTAACCTATCCACCTAACTCCTATGTACCTTTCATGTCGTTCCCCTTCTTGTTTCGATGCGTAGGTCGACACGAGAGATTTTCGATGGAATTCAAGATTTCACTCTAAACACGTGCTACTTTGAGGCCTATGACAAGTGAATCTTAGAAAAACTCTCTAATGGTCCACTTCTTCAAGTTTAGGTTCTCTAGGCTGAGGCATTTGATTCCACAACCAACGAAAAAAAAGTCATGCTCGATTATAGCCGGATTGGAAACTTCTCTTTGTTTTGAGTTCACGCTAAAATCGGCACTAGCGATCCCAAATGTCACATCCGAGAAACATATATTAACAGTTGGGGAGCGTAATGTAATTGATCCTACCATCATCTAACCTATCCACCCCTAACTCCTATGTACCTTTCATGTCGTTCCCCTTCTTGTTTCGATGCGTAGGTCGACCACGAGATTTTTCGATGGAATTCCAAGATTTCACTCTAAACACGTGCTACTTTGAGGCCTATGACAAGTGAATCTTAGAAAAACTCTCTAATGGTCCACTTCTTCAAGTTTAGGTTCTCTAGGCTGAGGCATTTGATTCCACAACCACGAAAAAGTCTTGCTCGATTATAGCGGATTGGAAACTTCTCTTTGTTTTGAGTTCACGCTAAAATCGGCACTAGCCGATCCCAAATGTCATGTCCGAAACATATATTAACGGTTGGGGAACGTAATGTAATTGATCCTACCATCATCTAACCTATCCACCCTAACTCCTATGTACCTTTCATGTCGTTCCCCTTCTTGTTTTTCGATACGTAGGTCGACCACGAGAGATTTTCGATGGAATTCCAAGATTTCACTCTAAACACGTGCTACTTTGAGGCCTATGACAAGTGAATCTTAGAAAAACTCTCTAATGGTCCACTTCTTCAAGTTTAGGTTCTCTAGGCTGAGGCATTTGATTCCACAACCGCGAAAAAGTCATGCTCGATTATAGCCGGATTGGAAACTTCTCTTTGTTTTGAGTTCACGCTAAAATCGGCACTAGCATCCCAAATGTCACATCGAGAAACATATATTAACGGTTGGGGAACGTAATGTAATTGATCCTACCATCATCTAACCTATCCACCCTAACTCCTATGTACCTTTCATGTCGTTCCCCTTCTTGTTTCGATACGTAGGTCGACACCGAGAGATTTTCGATGGAATTCCAAGATTTCACTCTAAACACGTGCTACTTTGAGGCCTATGACAAGTGAATCTTAGAAAAACTCTCTAATGGTCCACTTCTTCAAGTTTAGGTTCTCTAGGCTGAGGCATTTGATTCCACAACCGCGAAAAAGTCTTGCTCGATTATAGCCGGATTGGAAACTTCTCTTTGTTTTGAGTTCACGCTAAAATCGGCACTAGCGATCCCAAATGTCACATCCGAGAAACATATATTAACAGTTGGGGGAACGTAATGTAATTGATCCTACCATCATCTAACCTATCCACCCTAACTCCTATGTACCTTTCATGTCGTTCCCCTTCTTGTTTCGATACGTAGGTCGACCACGAGATTTTCGATGGAATTCCAAGATTTCACTCTAAACACGTGCTACTTTGAGGCCTATGACAAGTGAATCTTAGAAAAACTCTCTAATGGTCCACTTCTTCAAGTTTAGGTTCTCTAGGCTGAGGCATTTGATTCCACAACCGCGAAAAAGTCTTGCTCCATTATAGCCGGATTGGAAACTTCTCTTTGTTTTGAGTTCACGCTAAAATCGGCACTAGCGATCCCAAATGTCACATCGAGAAACATATATTAACGGTTGGGGAGCGTAATGTAATTGATCCTACCATCATCTAACCTATCCACCTAACTCCTATGTACCTTTCATGTCGTTCCCCTTCTTGTTTCGATGCGTGGGTCGACACGAGAGATTTTCGATGGAATTCCAAGATTTCACTCTAAACACGTGCTACTTTGAGGCCTATGACAAGTGAATCTTAGAAAAACTCTCTAATGGTCCACTTCTTCAAGTTTAGGTTCTCTAGGCTGAGGCATTTGATTCCACAACCCGAAAAAGTCTTGCTCGATTATAGCCGGATTGGAAACTTCTCTTTGTTTTGAGTTCACGCTAAAATCGGCACTAGCGATCCCAAATGTCATGTCGAAAACATATATTAACAGTTGGGGGAGCGTAATGTAATTGATCCTACCATCATCTAACCTATCCACCCTAACTCCTATGTACCTTTCATGTCGTTCCCCTTCTTGTTTCGATGCGTGGGTCGACACGAGAGATTTTTCGATGGAATTCCAAGATTTCACTCTAAACACGTGCTACTTTGAGGCCTATGACAAGTGAATCTTAGAAAAACTCTCTAATGGTCCACTTCTTCAAGTTTAGGTTCTCTAGGCTGAGGCATTTGATTCCACAACCGCGAAAAAAGTCATGCTCGATTATAGCCGGATTGGAAACTTCTCTTTGTTTTGAGTTCACGCTAAAATCGGCACTAGCGATCCCAAATGTCACATCCGAGAAACATATATTAACAGTTGGGGAGCGTAATGTAATTGATCCTACCATCATCTAACCTATCCACCCCTAACTCCTATGTACCTTTCATGTCGTTCCCCTTCTTGTTTCGATGCGTAGGTCGACACGAGATTTTCGATGGAATTCCAAGATTTCACTCTAAACACGTGCTACTTTGAGGCCTATGACAAGTGAATCTTAGAAAAAACTCTAATGGTCCACTTCTTCAAGTTTAGGTTCTCTAGGCTGAGGCATTTGATTCCACAACCGCGAAAAAGTCTTGCTCGATTATAGCCGGATTGGAAACTTCTCTTTGTTTTGAGTTCACGCTAAAATCGGCGCTAGCGATCCCAAATGTCACATCGAGAAACATATATTAACGGTTGGGGAACGTAATGTAATTGATCCTACCATCATCTAACCTATCCACCCTAACTCCTATGTACCTTTCATGTCGTTCCCCTTCTTGTTTCGATACGTAGGTCGACACGAGAGATTTTCGATGGAATTCCAAGATTTCACTCTAAACACGTGCTACTTTGAGGCCTATGACAAGTGAATCTTAGAAAAACTCTCTAATGGTCCACTTCTTCAAGTTTAGGTTCTCTAGGCTAAGGCATTTGATTCCACAACCGCGAAAAAGTCATGCTCGATTATAGCCGGATTGGAAACTTCTCTTTGTTTTTGAGTTCACGCTAAAATCGGCACTAGCGGTCCCAAATGTCACATCGAGAAACATATATTAACAGTTGGGAGCGTAATGTAATTGATCCTACCATCATCTAACCTATCCACCCTAACTCCTATGTACCTTTCATGTCGTTCCCCTTCTTGTTTTTTCGATGCGTAGGTCGACACGAGAGATTTTTCGATGGAATTCCAAGATTTCACTCTAAACACGTGCTACTTTGAGGCCTATGACAAGTGAATCTTAGAAAAACTCTCTAATGGTCCACTTCTTCAAGTTTAGGTTCTCTAGGCTGAGGCATTTGATTCCACAACCGCGAAAAAAAGTCATGCTCGATTATAGCCGGATTGGAAACTTCTCTTTGTTTTTTGAGTTCACGCTAAAATCGGCACTAGCGATCCCAAATGTCACATCCGAGAAACATATATTAACAGTTGGGGAACGTAATGTAATTGATCCTACCATCATCTAACCTATCCACCCTAACTCCTATGTACCTTTCATGTCGTTCCCCTTCTTGTTTCGATGCGTAGGTCGACACGAGAGATTTTCGATGGAATTCCAAGATTTCACTCTAAACACGTGCTACTTTGAGGCCTATGACAAGTGAATCTTAGAAAAACTCTCTAATGGTCCACTTCTTCAAGTTTAGGTTCTCTAGGCTGAGGCATTTGATTCCACAACCGCGAAAAAGTCTTGCTCGATTATAGCGGGATTGGAAACTTCTCTTTGTTTTTTGAGTTCACGCTAAAATCGGCACTAGCGATCCCCAAATGTCACATCGAAAACATATATTAACAGTTGGGGAGCGTAATGTAATTGATCCTACCATCATCTAACCTATCCACCCTAACTCCTATGTACCTTTCATGTCGTTCCCCTTCTTGTTTTTGATGCGTAGGTCGACCGCCGAGAGATTTTCGATGGAATTCCAAGATTTCACTCTAAACACGTGCTACTTTGAGGCCTATGACAAGTGAATCTTAGAAAAACTCTCTAATGGTCCACTTCTTCAAGTTTAGGTTCTCTAGGCTGAGGCATTTGATTCCACAACCGCGAAAAAGTCTTGCTCGATTATAGCCGGATTGGAAACTTCTCTTTGTTTTGAGTTCACGCTAAAATCGGCACTAGCGATCCCAAATGTCACATCGAGAAACATATATTAACGGTTGGGGAACGTAATGTAATTGATCCTACCATCATCTAACCTATCCACCCTAACTCCTATGTACCTTTCATGTCGTTCCCCTTCTTGTTTCGATGCGTAGGTCGACACGAGAGATTTTTCGATGGAATTCCAAGATTTCACTCTAAACACGTGCTACTTTGAGGCCTATGACAAGTGAATCTTAGAAAAACTCTCTAATGGTCCACTTCTTCAAGTTTAGGTTCTCTAGGCTGAGGCATTTGATTCCACAACCGCGAAAAAAAGTCATGCTCCATTATAGCCGGATTGGAAACTTCTCTTTGTTTTGAGTTCACGCTAAAATCGGCACTAGTCCCAAATGTCACATCTAGAAACATATATTAACAGGTTGGGGAACGTAATGTAATGATCCTACCATCATCTAACCCTAACCCCTAACTCCTATGTACCTTTCATGTGGTTCCTTCTTGTTTCAATACGTTGGTCGACCAAAGAGATTTTCTATGGAATTCAAGATTTCCTCTAAACGCGTGCTACTTTTGAGGCCTATGACAAGTGAATCTTAGAAAAAACTCTCTAATGGTCCACTTCTTCAAGTTTAGGTTCTCTAGGCTGGGGCATTTGATTCCTAAACCTTGAAAAAGTCATGCTAAATTATAAGCGGATTGGAAACTTCTCTTTGTTTTGAGTTCCGCGCTAATATCGGCACTAGCGGTCCCAAATGTCACATCCGAAAAACGCCGCAACGGTTGGGAACGCAATGTAATTGATCTACCATCACATCTAACCTATCCACCCTAACTCCTATGTACCTTTCATATCGTTCCCCTTCTTGTTTTACCGTTCGCGTGGGTTAACCGCGAAGATTTTGATGGAATTCAAAGATTTCCTCTAAACCGCGTGCTACTTTGAGGCCTATGACAATGGTCTTGAAAAACTCTCTAATGGTCCACTTCTTCAAGTTTAGGTTCTCTTGGCTGAGGCATTTGATTCCACAACCGAAAAAGTCTTGCTCAATTAGAGCGGATTGAAACTTCTCTTTGTTTTTTTGAGTTCACGCTAAAATCGGCACTAGCAGTCCCAAATGTCACATCCCGAGAAACATATATTAACGGTTGGGAGAGCGTAATGTAATGGATCTTACCATCATCTAACCCTATCACCCTAACTCCTATGTACCACCTTTCATGTCGTTCCCCTTCTTGTTTTAGTGGTAGGTCGACCACGAGAAGATTTTCGATGGAATTCCAGATTTCACTCTAAACACGTGCTACTTTGTGGCCTATGACAAGTGAATCTTAGAAAAAAAACTCTAATGGTCCACTTCTTCAAGTTTAGGTTCTCTAGGCTGAGGCATTTGATTCCACAACCGCGAAAAAAGTCATGCTCGATTATAGCGGATTGGAAACTTCTCTTTGTTTTGAGTTCACGCTAAAATCGGCCTTCGCGATCCCCAAATGTCACATCGAAGCATATATTAACAGTTGGGGAGCGGCCGTGTAATGGATCCTACCATCAATCTAACCTATCCACCCTATGCTCCTCTTGTCTTGCCTTTCATGTCGTTTCCCCTTCTTGTTTGATCGTGGGTCGAGCAGAGGGCTTCGATGGAATTCAAAGATTTCACTCTAAACACGTGCTACTTTGAGGCCTATGACAAAGTGAATCTTAGAAAAACTCTCTAATGGTCCACTTCAAGTTTAGTTTTTGTAGGCTAGGCATTTGATTGCACAACAGCGAAAAAGTCTTGGTCGCTTATAGCGGATTGGAAACTCTTTTTTGTTTTGAGTTCATGCTAAAATCGGCGCCCAATGTCATGTCGAGGAAACATATATTAACGTCCCCGTAATGTCACCATCATCTAACCTATCATAACTATTAATTGTTGGTTTTGGGAACACAATGTAATTGATCACTACCATGCTAATTTGATCCCACCATGTAATTGATCCTACAATCTTCTAACTCTAAATTTGAGGCATTTGATTCCACCCTAAAAGTCTTGCCTTAGAGCGGATTAAGAGGCCTCTTTCACCTTGGCTCATGTTCCCCCTTGGGGGGAGGCTTGTATTTCCTACCATCATCCTAACCTATCCACCCTAACTCCTATGTACCTTGTGTAGTTTCCTTCTTGTTTACCGTCGTAGGTCGACACGGGGGATTTCGTGGAATTCCAAGATTTCACTCTAAACACGTGCTACTTTGAGGCCTATGACAAGTGAATCTTAGAAAAAGCGTGTAATGGTCCACTTCTTCAAGTTTAGATTCTCT
The DNA here is from genome assembly GCA_015847255.1 of Hyparrhenia diplandra. Lineage (NCBI taxonomy): Eukaryota > Viridiplantae > Streptophyta > Magnoliopsida > Poales > Poaceae > Hyparrhenia > Hyparrhenia diplandra. The sequence continues at coordinate 70,928 of JADLZK010000522.1, read as the reverse complement.
AGGCTGAGGCATTTGATTCCCCCAACAGCGAAAAAAGTCTTGCTCGATTATAGCCAGTTGGAAACTACTCTTTGTTTTGAGTTCACGCTAAAATCGGCGCTAGCGTCCCAATGTCACGTCGAGAAACATATATTAACAGGTTGGGAACGTAATGTAATGAGATCCTACCATCACCTAACCTATCCACCTAACTCCTATGTGCCTTTCATGTCGTTCCCCTTCTTGTTTCGGTACGTAGGTCGACACCGCAGAGATTTCGATGGAATTCCAAGATTTCACTCAAAACACATGCCACTGGGGCCCTATGACAAGTGATTCTTAGCAAAACTCTCTAATGGTCCACTTCTTAAAGTTTAGGATCTCTAGGCTGAGGCATTTGATTCCACAACCCGCGAAAAAGTCTTCGATTATAGCGGTTGGAAACTTCTCACTTTGTTTGAGTTCACGCTAAAAATCGGCACTGCTGGGTGTGTCACATCGAGAAGCATTTATTAACGGTTGAGGAGCGTAATGTGTGATCCCACACCATCATCTAACCTATCCACCCTAACTCCAATGACACCTTTGATGTCGTTTCCTTCTTGTTTGAATGCGTAGGTCGACAATTTTTCGATGGAATTCCAAGATTTCACTCTAAACCACCGCGATGCTACTTTGAGGCCTATGACAAGTGAATCTTAGAAAAACCTCTAATGTTCCACTTCTTCAAGTTTGGGTTTCTTTAGGCTAGCATTTTGATTCCACAACTGCGAAAAGTCTTGCTCGATTATAGCGGATTGGAAACTTCTCTTTGTTTTGAGTTCACGCTAAAATCGGCGCAAGCGATCCCAATGTCGTAATCGAGAAACATTTATTAACAGTTGGGGGCGTAATGTAATTGATCCCCATCATCTAACCTATCCACCTAACTCCTATGTACCTTTCATGTCGTTCCCCTTCTTGTTTAGATATTGAGGCCAACCACAGAATTTTCGATGGAATTCAAGATTTCACTCTAAACACGTGCTACTGAGGCCTATGACAAGTGATTCTTAGAAAAACTCTCTAATGGTCCCTTTCTTAAAGTTTTAGGATCTATTTGGCATTTGATTCCACACCCGCGAAAAAGTCTTGCTCGATTATAGTTGGATTGGAAACTTCTCTTTGTTTTGAGTTCACGCTAAAATCGGCGCTAGCGATCCCAAATGTCACATCGAGAAGCATTTATTAACAGTTGAGCGTAATGCGGTGATCCTACCATCATCTAACCTATCACCTAACTCTATGTACCTTTCATGTGGATTTCCCCTTCTTGTTTAAATGCGTAGAGTCGACAGGATTTTTCGATGGAATTCCAAGATTTCACTCTAAACACGTGCCACTTTGAGGCCTATGGCAAGTGATTCTTAGAAAAACTCTCTAATGGTCCACTTCTTCAAGTTTAGGTTCTCTAAATTGAGGCATTTTGATTCTAAACAGCGAAAAGTCATGCTCGATTATAAGCCCAGATTGGAAACTTCTCTTTGTTTTTTGAGTTCACGCTAAAATCGGCACTAGCGATCCCAAATGTCACATCCGAAACATATATTATGATTGGAAACGTAAAAGTAATTGATCCTACCATCATCTAACCTATCCACCCTAACTCCTATGTACCTTTCATGTCGTTTTCCCTTCTTGTTTCGGTGCACATAGGTAAACACGAGAAGATTTTTCGATGGAATTCAAGATTTCACTCTAAACACGTGCTACTTTGAGGCCTATGACAAGTGAATCTTAGAAAAACTCTCTAATGGTCCACTTCCTCAAGTTTGGGTTTTGTAATTTGAGGCATTTGATTCCACAACCGCGAAAAGTCTTGCTCGATTATAGGGATTGGAAACTTCTTTTGTTTTGAGTTCATGCTAAAATCGAAGCTAGAGTCCCTAATGTCATGTCCGAAACATATATTAATGGTTGGGAACACAATGTAATTGTCCTACCATGTAATTGATCCCATGTAATTGATCCATCATCTAACCTATCACCCTAACTCCTATGTTACCTTTCATATGGATTCCCCTTCTTATTTCGATGCATAGGTCGACCACCCGAGATTTTCGATGCGGAATTCCAAGATTTCACTCTAAACACGTGCTACTTTGATGCCTATGACAAGTGAATCTTAGAAAAAAAAACGTGTAATGGTCCACTTCTTCAAGTTTAGGTTCTCTAAATTTGAGCATTTGATTCCACAACCCCGAAAAGTCTTTCGATTATGGCGGGATTGGAAACTTCTCTTTGTTTTGAGTTCACGCTAAAATCGCGGTCCCAATGTCACGTCGAAAACATTTGTGCGGTTGGGGGAGCGTAATGTAATTGAGCCTACCATCACCTAACCTATCCACCCTAAGTCCTATGTGCCTTTCATGTCGTTCCCCTTCTTGTTTCGATGCGTTGGGTCGGCCGCCGAGATTTTAATTAGATTCCAAGATTTCGCTCTAAACACGTGCCACTTTGAGGCCTATGACAAGTGATTCTTAGAAAAAAACCTCCTAATGGTCCACTTCTTAAAGTTTAGGTTCTCTAGGCTGAGGCACATTTGATTCCACAACCGAAAAAGTCTTGCTCGATTATAGCCGGATTAGAAAACTTTCTTTGTTTTTGAGTTCACGCTAAAATCGGCGCTGGAGTCCCCCAATGTCACGTCCGAGGAAACATTTGCTAACGGTTGGGGAGCATTAATGTAATTGATCCCTACATCATCTAACCTATCCACCCCTAACTCAATGTACCCCTTTCATGTCGTTCCCCTTCTTGTTTCGATCGTGGGTCGACATAAGAGATTTTTGATGGAATTCCAAGATTTCACTTTCTAAACACGTGCTACTTTGAGGCCTATGACAAGTGGATCTTGAAAAAACTCAATGGTCCACTTCTTAAAGTTTCCCGGTTTCTCTTAAATTTGGGCATTTGATTCCACAACCCTTTAGAAAAGTCATGCTTTCGATTATAGGCTGGATTGGAAAACTTCTCTTTGTTTTGAGTTCACGCTAAAATCGACTAGCGGTCCAAAATGTCACATCGAAAACATTTATTACCAGGTTGGCGAGCGTAATGTAATTGATCCACCACCATCATCTAACCTATCACCCTAACTCCTATGTACCTTTCATGTCGTTCCCCTTCTTGTTTTGATCGTAGGTCGACACGATTTTTCTATGGAATTCAATTTCACTCTAAACACGTGCCACACTTTGAAGGCCTATGACAAGTGATTCTTAGAAAAAACCTCCTAATGGTCCCGTTTTAAAGTTTAGGTTCTCTAAGTGAGGCATTTGATTCCCTGGCCAGAGAAAAAGTCATGCTCGATTATAGCGGATTGGAAACTTCTCTTTGTTTTGAGTTCACGCTAAAATGAAGCTAGCGGTCCCAAATGTCACATCCGAGAAACATATATTAATATTGGGAGCGTAATGTAATGGTCTGTCATCTAACTATCCACCCTAACTCCCTATGTACCTTTCATGTCGTTCCCCTTCCCGGTTTGATGCGTGGTCGACACGAGATTTTCTATGAATTCAAGATTTCACTCTAAACAGTGCCACTTTGAAGGGCCTATGACAAGTGATTCTTAGAAAAACTCTCTAATGGTCCACTTCCTCAAGTTTAAGGTTCTCTAGGCTGAGGCATTTGATTCCACAGCGAAAAGTCATGCTAAACATAACCGGATTGGAAACTTCTTTTGTTTTTTGAGTTCATGCTAAATCGGCACTAAGCGATCCTAATATGCATCGAGAAGCATATATTAATGGTTGGGAACACAATGCGTAATGTAATTGATCCTACCATGTATCTAACCTATCCATCCACCTAACTCCTATGTACCTTTCATAGTTCCCCTTCTTATTTAGGTCACGTGAGTCGAGCATGAATTTTAAGTGGAATTCAAGATTTCCTCATGCGATGCTCACTTTGATGCCCTATGACAGTGAATCTTAGAAAAAACCTCTAATGAATCCACTTCTTAAAGTTTAGGTTCTCTAAGTTTAGGCATTTGATTCCTAACCCCTTGAAAAAGTCTTGCTCGATTATAAGCCAGGATTGGAAACTTCTCTTTGTTTTGAGTTCACGCTAAAATCGGCTGCTTGTCCCCAATGTCATGTCGAAACATTTATTAACAGTTGAGAACGTAATGTAATTGAGCCTACCATCATAACCTATCCACCTAACTCCTATGTACCTTTCATGTCGTTCCCCTTCTTGTTTTCGTCACGTGTAGGTGAAACCGCAGAGATTTTACCGATGGAATTCCAAAGATTTCACTCGAAACCGCGTGCTACTTTGAGGCCTATGACAAGTGATTGCCAGAAAAAACCTCTAATGGACACTTCTTAAAGTTTAGGTTCTCTAGGCTGAGGCATTTGATTCCACAACCGCGAAAAAATCATGCTCGATTATAGCGGATTGGCTTCTCTTTGTTTTTGAGTTCACGCTAAAATCGGCACTAACGATCCCCCAATGTCACATCGAGAAGCATTTATTAGCAGTTGGGGGGAGCAATGTAATTGATCCTACCATCATCCTCACATCCCACCTAACTCCTATGTACCTTTCATGTCGTTCCCTTGTTTCGTCATTGGTCGACATAGAGATTTTAGATGGAATTCAGATTTCACTCTAAACACGCGTGCTACTTTGAGGCCTATGACAAGTGAATCTTAAGAAAAACCTCTAATGTTCCACTTCTTCAAGTTTAGGTTCTTTAGGCTAAGGCATTTGATTCCACAACCGCCCGAAAAAGTCATGCTCGATATAGCTTGATTGGAAACTTCTCTTTTGTTTTTGAGTTCACGCTAAAAAATTGGCACTAGCAATCCCCAATGTCACATCTAGAAACATATATTAACAGGTTGGGGAAGCGTAATGCGTAATTGATCTACCATCATCTAACCTATCCACCTAACTCCTATAACCTTTCATGTCGTTCCCCTTCTTGTTTCGATCGTGGGTCGACACGAAGATTTTCGATGGAATTCCAAGATTTCACTCTAAACACGTGCCACTTTGAGGCCTATGACAAGAGTGAATCTTAGAAAAAACCTCTAATGGTCCACTTCTTAAAGTTTTAGGATCTCTAGGCTGAGGCATTTGATTCCACAACCGCGAAAAGTCTTGCTCGATTATAGCAGTTGGAAACTTCTCTTTTTGTTTTGAGTTCACGCTAAAATAGGCACTAGCGATCCCAAATGTCACATCGAAACATATATTAACAGTTGGGGAACGAGTGTAAATTGATCCTACCATCATCTAACCTATCCACCCTAACTCCTATGTACCTTTCATGTCGTTTCCCCTTCTTGTTTCGTTAAAGTGGTGGAAACACGAGAGATTTTTCGATGGAATTCCAAGATTTCATTCTAAACACGTGCCACTTTGAGGCCTATGACAAGTGAATCTTAGAAAAAACCTCTAATGCTCCACTTCTTCAAGTTTAGGTTCTTTAATTTGAGGCATTTGATTCCACAACCAGCGAAAAGTCTTGCTCGATTATAGCGGGATTGGAAGCTTCTCTTTTGTTTTGAGTTCACGCTAAAATCGGCACTAAGCGGATCCCAAATGTCACATCCGAAACATATATTAACGAGTTGGGGGGAACGTAATGTAATGCGATCTACCATCATCTAACCTATCCACCCTAACTCCTATGTACCTTTCATGTCGTTCCCTTCTTGTTTGTTGCGTGGGTCGACACCGAGATTTTCGATGGAATTCCAAGATTTCACTCTAAACACGTGCTACTTTGAGGCCTATGACAAGTGAATCTTAGAAAAACTCTCTAATGGTCCACTTCTTAAAGTTTAGGTTCTTGTAGGCTTTGAGGCATTTGATTCCACAACCCCGAAAAAGTCATGCTCGATTATAGCCGGATTGGAAACTTCTCTTTGTTTTGAGTTCACGCTAAAATCGGCACTAACGGTCCCCAATGTCACATCCGAAACATATATTAATGGTTGGGGAACGTAATGTAATTGATCCTACCATCATCTAACCTATCCACCCTAACTCCTATGTACCTTTCATGTGGTTCCCCTTCTTGTTTCGATGCGTTGGTCGACCCCAATTTTCGATGGAATTCCAGATTTCACTCTAAACACGTGCTACTTTGAGGCCTATGACAAGTGAATCTTAGAAAAACTCTCTAATGGTCCACTTCTTAAAGTTTAGGTTCTCTAGGCTGAGGCATTTGATTCCTAACCGCGAAAAGTCTTGCTCGATTATAGCCGGATTGGAAACTTCTCTTTGTTTTTGAGTTCACGCTAAAATCGGCGCTAGCAGTCCCCAATGTCACATCCGAAAATATATATTAACGGTTGGGGAGCACAATGTAATTGATCTACCATCACAATCTAACCTATCCCACCTAACTCCTATGTACCTTTCATGTCGTTCCCTTCTGATTTCAGAGTACGTGGTCGACACCGAGATTTTCGATGGAATTCAAGATTTCACTCTAAACACGTGCTACTTTGAGGCCTATGACAGAGTGAATCTTAGAAAAAACCTCTAATGGTCCACTTCTTAAGTTTAGGTTCTCTAGGCTGAGGCATTTGATTCCACAACCAACGAAAAAAGTCTTGCTCGATTATAGCGGATTGGAAACTTCTCTTTGTTTTTTGAGTTCACGCTAAAATCGGCGCTAGCGATCCCCAATGTCACGTCTAGAAACATTTATTAACGGTTGGGGGACGTAATGTAATTGATCCTACCATCATCTAACCTATCCACCCTAACTCCAATGTACCTTTCATGTGGATTCCCTTCTTGTTTCGATGCGTGGTCGACATGGTGATTTTTGATGGAATTCAAGATTTCACTCTAAACACGTTAACCACTTTGAGGCCTATGACAAGTGAATCTTAGAAAAAACCCTAATGGTCCACTTCTTAAAGTTTAGGTTCTTTAGGCTGAGGCATTTGATTCAGCCGCGAAAAAGTCTTGCTCGATTAGAGCCGGATTGGAAACTTCTCTTTGTTTTGAGTTCACGCTAAAATGTCGGCGCAAGCGATCCCCATGCCACGTCTAGAAACATTTTATTAACAGTTGAGGAGCATGTAATGTAATTGATCCAACCATCATCTAACCTATCCACCTAACTCCTATGTACCTTTCATGTCGTTCCCCTTCTTGTTTCGATGCGTAGGTCGACACGAAGATTTTCGATGGAATTCAAGATTTCACTCTAAAACACGTGCCACTTTGAGGCCTATGACAAGTGATTCTTAGAAAAACTCTCTAATGGTCCACTTCTTCGAAGTTTAGGTTCTCTAGGGAGAGGCATTTGATTCCACAACCGCGAAAAAAAGTCATGCTCGATTATAGCCCCGGATTGTAAACTTCTCTTTTGTTTTAAGTTCACGCTAAAATCGGCACTAGCGATCCCAAATGTCATCGAAAACATATATTAACGGTTGGGGGGAACGTAATGTAATTGATCCTACCATCATCTAACCTATCCACCCTAACTCCTATGTACCTTTCATGTTGTTCCCCTTCTTGTTTCGATGCGTAGGTCGACCAGGAAGATTTTCGATGGAATTCCAAGATTTCACTCTAAACACGTGCTACTTTGAGGCCTATGACAAGTGAATCTTAGAAAAACTCTCTAATGGTCCACTTCTTCAAGTTTAGGTTCTTTAGGCTAAGGCATTTGATTCCTGAACCGCGAAAAAGTCTTGCTCGATTATAGCCGGATTGGAAGCTTTCTTTGTTTTGAGTTCATGCTAAAATCGGCACTAGCGATCCCAAATGTCACATCGAAAACATATATTAAATAGTTGGGGAACGTAATGTAAATGATCCTACCATCATCTAACCTATCCACCTAACTCTTATGTACCTTTCATGTGGTTCCCTTCTTGTTTCGATACGTAGGTCGACACGAATTTTTCGATGGAATTCAAGATTTCACTCTAAACACGTGCTACTTTTTGGCCTATGACAAGTGAATCTTAGAAAAACTCTCTAATGGTCCACTTCTTCAAGTTTAGGTTCTCTAGGCTGAGGCATTTGATTGCACAACCGCGAAAAGTCTTGCTCGATTATAGCGGATTGGGAAACTTCTCTTTTGTTTTTTAGTTCACTTTAAAATCGGCGCCCGGCGATCCCAAATGTCACATCCCGAAACATATGTTAACGGTTGGGGGAACCTGATGTAATTGATCTACCATCAATTGATCCTACAATCTTCTAACTTATCCACCTAACTCCTATGTACCTTTCATGTCGTTCCTTCTTATTTCGATGCGTAGGTCGACAAGAGATTTTGATGGAATTCCAAGATTTCACTCTAAACACGTGCTACTTTGAGGCCTATGACAAGTGAATCTTAGAAAAAAAACCTCTCTAATGGTCCACTTCTTAAAGTTTAGGTTCTCTAGGCTGAGGCATTTGATTTAACCCCTTGAAAAAAGTCATGCTCGATTATAGCCGGATTGGAAACTTCTCTTTGTTTTGAGTTCACGCTAAAATCGGCACTAACGATCCCAAATGTCACATCCGAAGCATATATTAACGGTTGGGAACGTAATGTAATTGATCCTACCATCATCTAACCTATCCACCCTAACTCCTATGTACCTTTCATGTCGTTCCCTTCTTGTTTCGGTACGTAGGTCGACACAGAAGATTTTTCGATGGAATTCAAGATTTCACTCTAAACACGTGCTACTTTGAGGCCTATGACAAGTGAATCTTAGAAAAAAACTCTAATGGTCCACTTCTTCAAGTTTAGGTTCTCTAGGCTGAGGCATTTGATTGCACAACCGCGAAAAGTCTTGCTCGATTATAGCCGGATTGGAAACTTCTCTTTGTTTTTTGAGTTCATGCTAAAATCGGCGCTAGCGATCCCTAATGTCACATCCGAGAAACATATATTAACAGTTGGGGAACAATATAATGTAATTGATCCTACAATCTTCTAACCTATCCACCTAACTCCTATGTACCTTTCATGTCGTTCCCCTTCTTATTTGATGCGTAGGTCGACACACGAGATTTTCGATGGAATTCCAAGATTTCACTCTAAACACGTGCTACTTTGAGGCCTATGACAAGTGAATCTTAGAAAAAACCTCTAATGGTCCACTTCTTAAAGTTTAGGTTCTCTAGGCTGAGGCATTTGATTCCACAACCGCGAAAAAGTCTTGCTCGATTATAGCCGGATTGGAAACTTCTCTTTGTTTTGAGTTCACGCTAAAATCGGCGCTAGCAGTCCCCAATGTCACGTCCAGAAACATTTATTAACAGTTGGGGAACTAATGTAATTGATCCTACCATCATCTAACCTATCCACCCTAACTCCTATGTACCTTTCATGTCGTTCCCCTTCTTATTTTATGCGTAGGTCGACACCGGAGATTTTTCGATGGAATTCCAAGATTTCACTCTAAACACGTGCCACTTTGAGGCTATGACAAGTGATTGTTAGAAAAAACCTCTAATGGTCCACTTCTTAAAGTTTAGGTTCTCTAGGCTGAGGCATTTGATTCCACAACCGAAAAAGTCTTGCTCGATTATAGCGGATTGGAAACTTCTCTTTGTTTTTGAGTTCACGCTAAAATCGGCGCTAGCAGTCCCCATGTCACGTCCGAAACATTTATTAACAGTTGGGGAACGTAATGTAATTGATCCTACCATCATCTAACCTATCCACCCTAACTCCTATGTACCTTTCATGTCGTTCCCCTTCTTGTTTTGGTACGTAGGTCGACACAGAGATTTTCGATGGAATTCCAAGATTTCACTCTAAACACGTGCTACTTTGAGGCCTATGACAAGTGAATCTTAGAAAAACTCTCTAATGGTCCACTTCTTAAAGTTTAGGTTCTCTAGGCTGAGGCATTTGATTCCACAACCGCGAAAAAGTCATGCTCGATTATTTGCGGATTGGAAACTTCTCTTTGTTTTTGAGTTCACGCTAAAATCGGCACTAGCGATCCCAAAATGTCACATCCAGAAACATTTATTAACGGTTGGGGAACGTAATGTAATTGATCCTACCATCATCTAACCTATCCACCCTAACTCCTATGTACCTTTCATGTCGTTCCCCTTCTTGTTTCGGTGCGTAGGTCGACACGAGAGATTTTCGATGGAATTCCAAGATTTCACTCTAAACACGTGCTACTTTGAGGCCTATGACAAGTGATTCTTAGAAAAACCTCTAATGGTCCACTTCTTAAAGTTTAGGTTCTCTAAGGCTGAGGCATTTGATTCCACAACCGCGAAAAAGTCTTGCTCGATTATAGCCGGGATTGGAAACTTCTCTTTTGTTTGAGTTCACGCTAAAATCGGCGCTAGCGATCCCCAATGTCACGTCGAAACATTTATTAACAGGTTGGGGAGCGTAATGTAATTGATCCTACCATCATCTAACCTATCCACCCTAACTCCTATGTACCTTTCATGTCGTTCCCCCTTCTTGTTTCGATGCGTAGGTCGACACGAGAGATTTTTCGATGGAATTCCAAGATTTCACTCTAAACACGTGCTACTTTGAGGCCTATGACAAGTGATTCTTAGAAAAAACTCTCTAATGGTCCACTTCTTAAAGTTTAGGTTCTCTAGGCTGAGGCATTTGATTCCACAACCATGAAAAAGTCTTGCTCGATTATAGCCGGATTGGAAACTTCTCTTTGTTTTTGAGTTCACGCTAAAATCGGCGCTAGCGTCCCCAATGTCACATCGAAACATATATTAACAGTTGGGGACACGTAATGTAATTGATCCTACCATCATCTAACCTATCCACCCTAACTCCTATGTACCTTTCATGTCGTTCCCCTTCTTGTTTCGATGCGTAGGTCGACACGAGATTTTCGATGGAATTCAAGATTTCACTCTAAACACGTGCTACTTTGAGGCCTATGACAAGTGAATCTTAGAAAAAACCTCTAATGGTCCACTTCTTAAAGTTTAGGTTCTCTAGGCTGAGGCATTTGATTCCACAACTGCGAAAAAGTCTTGCTCGATTATAGCGGATTGGAAACTTCTCTTTGTTTTGAGTTCACGCTAAAATCGGCGCTAGCGATCCCCAATGTCACATCGAGAAACATTTATTAACAGGTTGGGGGAACGTAATGTAATTGATCCTACCATCATCTAACCTATCCACCCTAACTCCTATGTACCTTTCATGTCGTTCCCTTCTTGTTTCGGTGCGTAGGTCGACCTGCCGAGATTTTCGATGGAATTCCAAGATTTCACTCTAAACACGTGCTACTTTGAGGCCTATGACAAGTGAATCTTAGAAAAACTCTCTAATGGTCCACTTCTTCAAGTTTAGGTTTTCTAGGCTGAGGCATTTGATTCCACAACCGCGAAAAAAAGTCTTGCTCGATTATAGCGGATTGGAAACTTCTCTTTGTTTTGAGTTCATGCTAAAATCGGCGCTAGCGATCCCAAATGTCACATCGAGAAACATATATTAACGGTTGGGGAACACAATGTAATGATCCTACCATGTAATTGATCCTACAATCTTCTAACCTATCCACCCTAACTCCTATGTACCTTTCATGTGGTTCCCCTTCTTGTTTCGATGCGTAGGTCGACACGAGATTTTTCGTGGAATTCCAAGATTTCACTCTAAACACGTGCTACTTTGAGGCCTATGACAAGTGAATCTTAGAAAAAAACCTCTAATGGTCCACTTCTTAAAGTTTAGGTTCTCTAGGCTGAGGCATTTGATTCCACAACCGCGAAAAGTCTTGCTCGATTATAGCGGATTGGAAACTTCTCTTTGTTTGAGTTCACGCTAAAATCGGCGCTAGCGATCCCAAATGTCACGTCGAGAAACATATATTAACAGTTGGGGAACGTAATGTAATTGATCCTACCATCATCTAACCTATCCACCCTAACTCCTATGTACCTTTCATGTCGTTCCCCTTCTTGTTTTTCGATGCGTAGGTCGACACGAGATTTTTCGATGGAATTCAAGATTTCACTCTAAACACGTGCTACTTTGAGGCCTATGACAAGTGAATCTTAGAAAAAAAACCTCTCTAATGGTCCACTTCTTAAAGTTTAGGTTCTCTAAGTGAGGCATTTGATTCCACAACCGCGAAAAAGTCTTGCTCGATTATAGCGGGATTGGAAACTTCTCTTTGTTTTGAGTTCATGCTAAAATCGGCGCTAGCGATCCCAATGTCACGTCTAGAAACATTTATTAACGGTTGGGGGAAAGTAATGTAATTGATCCTACCATCATCTAACCTATCCACCTAACTCCTATGTACCTTTCATGTCGTTCCCCTTCTTGTTTTGATGCGTGGTCGACACGAAGATTTTCGATGGAATTCAAGATTTCACTCTAAACACGTGCTACTTTGAGGCCTATGACAAGTGAATCTTAGAAAAACTCTCTAATGGTCCACTTCTTCAAGTTTAGGTTCTCTAGGCTGAGGCATTTGATTCCACAACCGCGAAAAAGTCATGCTCGATTATAGCGGATTGGAAACTTCTCTTTGTTTTGAGTTCACGCTAAAATCGGCGCTAGCGATCCCCAAATGTCACATCCGAAACATATATTAACGGTTGGGGGAACACAATGTAATTGATCCTATGTAATTGATCCTACCATCATCTAACCTATCCACCCTAACTCCTATGTACCTTTCATGTCGTTCCCCTTCTTGTTTCGATGCGTAGGTCGACACGAGATTTTTCGATGGAATTCCAAGATTTCACTCTAAACACGTGCTACTTTGAGGCCTATGACAAGTGAATCTTAGAAAAAACCTCTAATGGTCCACTTCTTAAAGTTTAGGTTCTCTAGGCTGAGGCATTTGATTCCACAACCCACTTGAAAAAGTCTTGCTCGATTATAGCCGGATTGGAAACTTCTCTTTGTTTTTGAGTTCACGCTAAAATCGGCGCTAGCAATCCCCAATGTCACATCGAGAAACATTTATTAACGGTTGGGGGAACACAATGTAATTGATCCTACCATCATCTAACCTATCCACCCTATCCCACCTAACTCCTATGTACCTTTCATGTCGTTCCCCTTCTTATTTCGATGCGTAGGTCGACACCAGATTTTCGATGGAATTCCAAGATTTCACTCTAAACACGTGCTACTTTGAGGCCTATGACAAGTGAACCTTAGAAAAAACGTCTAATGGTCCACTTCTTAAAGTTTAGGTTCTCTAGGCTGAGGCATTTGATTCCACAACCGCGAAAAAGTCTTGCTCGATTATAGCCGGATTGGAAACTTCTCTTTGTTTTTGAGTTCACGCTAAAATCGGCGCTAGCGATCCCCAATGTCACGTCGAAAAACATTTATTAACAGTTGGGGAAGTAATGTAATTGATCCTACCATCATCTAACCTATCCACCCTAATTCCTATGTACCTTTCATGTCGTTCCCCTTCTTGTTTCGATACGTAGGTCGACACCGAAGATTTTCGATGGAATTCAAGATTTCACTCTAAACACGTGCTACTTTGAGGCCTATGACAAGTGAATCTTAGAAAAACTCTCTAATGGTCCACTTCTTCAAGTTTAGGTTCTCTAGGCTGAGGCATTTGATTCCACAACCGCGAAAAGTCTTGCTCGATTATAGCCGGATTGGAAACTTCTCTTTGTTTTGAGTTCACGCTAAAATCGGCGCTAGCGATCCCCAATGTCACATCGTCGAACATATATTAACGGTTGGGAACACAATGGGGGATCCGTACCATGTAATTGATCCTACCATCTTCTAACCTATCCACCCTAACTCCTATGTACCTTTCATGTCGTTCCCCTTCTTGTTTCGATGCGTAGGTCGACACGAGAGATTTTTCGATGGAATTCCAAGATTTCACTCTAAACACGTGCTACTTTGAGGCCTATGACAAGTGAATCTTAGAAAAAACCTCTAATGGTCCACTTCTTAAAGTTTAGGTTCTCTAAGCTGAGGCATTTGATTCCACAACCGCGAAAAAGTCTTGCTCGATTATAGCGGTTGGAAACTTCTCTTTGTTTTGAGTTCACGCTAAAATCGGCGCTAGCGATCCCCAATGTCATGTCCAGAAACATTTATTAACAGTTGGGGAGCGTAATGTAATTGATCCTACCATCATCTAACCTATCCACCCTAACTCCTATGTACCTTTCATGTCGTTCCCCTTCTTATTTCGGTACGTAGGTCGACACCGAGATTTTCGATGGAATTCCAAGATTTCACTCTAAACACGTGCCACTTTGAGGCCTATGACAAGTGATTGTTAGAAAAAACCTCTAATGGTCCACTTCTTAAAGTTTAGGTTCTCTAGGCTGAGGCATTTGATTCCACAACCGCGAAAAAGTCTTGCTCGATTATAGCTCGGATTGGAAACTTCTCTTTGTTTTGAGTTCACGCTAAAATCGGCGCTAGCGATCCCAAATGTCACGTCGAAAACATTTATTAACGGTTGGGGAACACAATGTAATGTAAATTGATCCTACCATCATCTAACCTATCCACCTAACTCCTATGTACCTTTCATGTCGTTCCCCTTCTTGTTTCGGTATGCGTAGGTCGACCACAGAAGATTTTCGATGGAATTCAAGATTTCACTCTAAACACGTGCTACTTTGAGGCCTATGACAAGTGAATCTTAGAAAAACTCTCTAATGGTCCACTTCTTAAAGTTTAGGTTCTCTAGGCTGAGGCATTTGATTCCACAACCGCGAAAAAGTCTTGCTCGATTATAGCGGATTGGAAACTTCTCTTTGTTTTGAGTTCACGCTAAAATCGGCACTAGCGATCCCAAATGTCACATCCGAAACATATATTAACAGTTGGGAACGTAATGTAATTGATCCTACCATCATCTAACCTATCCACCCTAACTCCTATGTACCTTTCATGTCGTTCCCCTTCTTGTTTCGATCGTGGGTCGACACGAGAGATTTTCGATGGAATTCCAAGATTTCACTCTAAACACGTGCTACTTTGAGGCCTATGACAAGTGAATCTTAGAAAAACTCTCTAATGGTCCACTTCTTCAAGTTTAGGTTCTCTAGGCTGAGGCATTTGATTCCACAACCGCGAAAAAGTCTTGCTCGATTAT
Organism: Hyparrhenia diplandra; assembly: GCA_015847255.1. Classification (NCBI taxonomy): domain Eukaryota; kingdom Viridiplantae; phylum Streptophyta; class Magnoliopsida; order Poales; family Poaceae; genus Hyparrhenia; species Hyparrhenia diplandra. Next base: position 55,866 of record JADLZK010000522.1, on the reverse strand, counting down.
AGCCGGATTGGAAACTTCTCTTTGTTTTTGAGTTCATGCTAAAATCGGCGCTAGCGATCCCCAAATGTCACATCGAGAAACATATATTAACGGTTGGGGTAATTGATACCATGTAATTGATCCTACCATCTTCTAACCTATCCACCCTAACTCCTATGTACCTTTCATGTCGTTCCCCTTCTTGTTTCGGTGCGTAGGTCGACACGAGATTTTTCGATGGAATTCAAGATTTCACTCTAAACACGTGCTACTTTGAGGCCTATGACAAGTGAATCTTAGAAAAAACCTCTAATGGTCCACTTCTTAAAGTTTAGGTTCTCTAGGCTGAGGCATTTGATTCCCACAACCGCGAAAAAGTCTTGCTCGATTATAGCCGGATTGGAAACTTCTCTTTGTTTTTTGAGTTCACGCTAAAATCGGCGCTAGCGATCCCAAATGTCACATCCGAAACATTTATTAACAGTTGGGGAACGTAATGTAATTGATCCTACCATCATCTAACCTATCCACCCTAACTCCTATGTACCTTTCATGTCGTTTCCCCTTCTTGTTTCGATGCGTGGGTCGACAGAGATTTTTCGATGGAATTCCAAGATTTCACTCTAAACACGTGCTACTTTGAGGCCTATGACAAGTGAATCTTAGAAAAACCTCTAATGGTCCACTTCTTAAAGTTTAGGTTCTCTAGGCTGAGGCATTTGATTCCACAACCCCGCGAAAAAGTCTTGCTCGATTATAGCCGGATTGGAAACTTCTCTTTGTTTTGAGTTCACGCTAAAATCGGCGCTAGCGATCCCCAATGTCACATCCGAAACATTTATTAACAGTTGGGGGAACGTAATGTAATTGATCCTACCATCATCTAACCTATCCACCTAACTCCTATGTACCTTTCATGTCGTTCCCCTTCTTGTTTCGATGCGTAGGTCGACACGATTTTTCGATGGAATTCCAAGATTTCACTCTAAACACGTGCCACTTTGAGGCCTATGACAAGTGATTCTTAGAAAAACTCTCTAATGGTCCACTTCTTAAAGTTTAGGTTCTCTAGGCTGAGGCATTTGATTCCACAACCGCGAAAAAGTCTTGCTCGATTATAGCCGGATTGGAAACTTCTCTTTGTTTTGAGTTCACGCTAAAATCGGCGCTAACGATCCCCAATGTCACATCGAGAAACATTTATTAACGGTTGGGGACACAATGTAATGTAATTGATCCTACCATCATCTAACCTATCCACCCTAACTCCTATGTACCTTTCATGTCGTTCCCCTTCTTGTTTCGGTGCGTAGGTCGACACAGAGATTTTCGATGGAATTCCAAGATTTCACTCTAAACACGTGCTACTTTGAGGCCTATGACAAGTGAATCTTAGAAAAAACCTCTAATGGTCCACTTCTTAAAGTTTAGGTTCTCTAGGCTGAGGCATTTGATTCCACAACCGCGAAAAGTCTTGCTCGATTATAGCCGGATTGGAAACTTCTCTTTGTTTTGAGTTCACGCTAAAATCGGCGCTAGCGATCCCAAATGTCACATCGAAACATTTATTAACAGTTGGGGGAACGTAATGTAATTGATCCTACCATCATCTAACCTATCCACCTAACTCCTATGTACCTTTCATGTCGTTCCCCTTCTTGTTTCGATGCGTAGGTCGACCTGAGATTTTCGATGGAATTCCAAGATTTCACTCTAAACACGTGCTACTTTGAGGCCTATGACAAGTGAATCTTAGAAAAAACCTCTAATGGTCCACTTCTTAAAGTTTAGGTTCTCTAGGCTGAGGCATTTGATTCCACAACCGCGAAAAAGTCTTGCTCGATTATAGCGGGATTGGAAACTTCTCTTTGTTTTGAGTTCACGCTAAAATCGGCGCTAGCGATCCCAAATGTCACATCGAAAACATATATTAAACAGTTGGGGGAACACAATGTAATTGATCCTACCATCATCTAACCTATCCACCCTAACTCCTATGTACCTTTCATGTCGTTCCCTTCTTGTTTCGATGCGTAGGTCGACACGAGAGATTTTCGATGGAATTCAAGATTTCACTCTAAACACGTGCTACTTTGAGGCCTATGACAAGTGAATCTTAGAAAAACTCTCTAATGGTCCACTTCTTCAAGTTTAGGTTCTCTAGGCTGAGGCATTTGATTCCACAACCGCGAAAAAAGTCTTGCTCGATTATAGCCGGATTGGAAACTTCTCTTTGTTTTGAGTTCATGCTAAAATCGGCGCTAGCGATCCCAAATGTCACATCCGAGAAACATTTATTAACGGTTGGGGAACGTAATGTAATTGATCCTACCATCATCTAACCTATCCACCCTAACTCCTATGTACCTTTCATGTCGTTCCCCTTCTTGTTTCGATCGTAGGTCGACAAGATTTTCGATGGAATTCAAGATTTCACTCTAAACACGTGCTACTTTGAGGCCTATGACAAGTGAATCTTAGAAAAAACCTCTAATGGTCCACTTCTTAAAGTTTAGGTTCTCTAGGCTGAGGCATTTGATTCCACAACCGCGAAAAGTCTTGCTCGATTATAGCCGGATTGGAAACTTCTCTTTGTTTTGAGTTCACGCTAAAATCGGCGCTAATGATCCCCAATGTCACGTCCAGAAACATTTATTAACAGTTGGGGAACGTAATGTAATTGATCCTACCATCATCTAACCTATCCACCCTAACTCCTATGTACCTTTCATGTCGTTCCCCTTCTTGTTTCGATACGTAGGTCGACACGAGATTTTCGATGGAATTCCAAGATTTCACTCTAAACACGTGCTACTTTGAGGCCTATGACAAGTGAATCTTAGAAAAAACCTCTAATGGTCCACTTCTTAAAGTTTAGGTTCTCTAGGCTGAGGCATTTGATTCCACAACCTACGAAAAAGTCTTGCTCGATTATAGCCGGATTGGAAACTTCTCTTTGTTTTGAGTTCACGCTAAAATCGGCGCTAAGCGATCCCAATGTCACGTCCGAGAAACATTTATTAACAGTTGGGGAACGTAATGTAATTGATCCTACCATCATCTAACCTATCCACCCTAACTCCTATGTACCTTTCATGTCGTTCCCCCTTCTTGTTTTTTGGCGTAGGTCGACACAGAGATTTTCGATGGAATTCCAAGATTTCACTCTAAACACGTGCCACTTTGAGGCCTATGACAAGTGAATCTTAGAAAAAACCTCTAATGGTCCACTTCTTAAAGTTTAGGTTCTCTAGGCTGAGGCATTTGATTCCACAACCGCGAAAAAGTCTTGCTCGATTATAGCGGGATTGGAAACTTCTCTTTGTTTTGAGTTCACGCTAAAATCGGCGCTAAGCGATCCCAAATGTCACGTCGAGAAACATTTATTAACAGGTTGGGGGAACGTAATGTAATTGATCCTACCATCATCTAACCTATCCACCTAACTCCTATGTACCTTTCATGTCGTTCCCCCTTCTTGTTTCGGTACGTAGGTCGACACCGAGATTTTCGATGGAATTCCAAGATTTCACTCTAAACACGTGCTACTTTGAGGCCTATGACAAGTGAATCTTAGAAAAACTCTCTAATGGTCCACTTCTTAAAGTTTAGGTTCTCTGAGGCTGAGGCATTTGATTCCACAACCGCGAAAAAGTCTTGCTCGATTATAGCGGATTGGAAACTTCTCTTTGTTTTGAGTTCACGCTAAAATCGGCGCTAGCGATCCCCAATGTCACGTCGAAAAACATTTATTAACAGTTGGGGGAACGTAATGTAATTGATCCTACCATCATCTAACCTATCCACCCCTAACTCCTATGTACCTTTCATGTCGTTCCCCTTCTTGTTTCGATGCGTAGGTCGACACGAGATTTTTCGATGGAATTCCAAGATTTCACTCTAAACACGTGCTACTTTGAGGCCTATGACAAGTGAATCTTAGAAAAAACCTCTAATGGTCCACTTCTTAAAGTTTAGGTTCTCTAGGCTGAGGCATTTGATTCCACAACCCTTGAAAAGTCTTGCTCGATTATAGCGGATTGGAAACTTCTCTTTGTTTTGAGTTCACGCTAAAATCGGCGCTAGCATCCCCAATGTCACGTCGAAAACATATATTAACGGTTGGGGGAACGTAATGTAATTGATCCTACCATCATCTAACCTATCCACCCTAACTCCTATGTACCTTTCATGTCGTTCCCCTTCTTGTTTCGATGCGTAGGTCGACCACGGAGATTTTCGATGGAATTCCAAGATTTCACTCTAAACACGTGCTACTTTGAGGCCTATGACAAGTGAATCTTAGAAAAACTCTCTAATGGTCCACTTCTTAAAGTTTAGGTTCTCTAGGCTGAGGCATTTGATTCCACAACCATGAAAAAGTCTTGCTCGATTATAGCGGATTGGAAACTTCTCTTTGTTTTGAGTTCACGCTAAAATCGGCGGCGCTAGCGATCCCAATGTCACGTCCGAAAACATTTATTAACGGTTGGGGGACGTAATGTAATTGATCCTACCATCATCTAACCTATCCACCTAACTCCTATGTACCTTTCATGTCGTTCCCCTTCTTGTTTTGATGCGTAGGTCGACCAAGATTTTTCGATGGAATTCCAAGATTTCACTCTAAACACGTGCTACTTTGAGGCCTATGACAAGTGAATCTTAGAAAAAACCTCTAATGGTCCACTTCTTAAAGTTTAGGTTCTCTAGGCTGAGGCATTTGATTCCACAACCGCGAAAAAGTCTTGCTCGATTATAGCCGGATTGGAAACTTCTCTTTGTTTTTGAGTTCACGCTAAAATCGGCGCTAGCGATCCCAAATGTCACGTCGAAACATTTATTAACAGTTGGGGAACGTAATGTAATTGATCCTACCATCATCTAACCTATCCACCCTAACTCCTATGTACCTTTCATGTCGTTCCCCTTCTTGTTTCGATGCGTGGGTCGACACGAGAGATTTTCGATGGAATTCCAAGATTTCACTCTAAACACGTGCTACTTTGAGGCCTATGACAAGTGAATCTTAGAAAAAACCTCTAATGGTCCACTTCTTAAAGTTTAGGTTCTCTAGGCTGAGGCATTTGATTCCACAACCGCGAAAAAGTCTTGCTCGATTATAGCGGATTGGAAACTTCTCTTTGTTTTGAGTTCACGCTAAAATCGGCACTAAGCGATCCCAAATGTCACATCGAGAAACATTTATTAACGGTTGTTGGGGAGCGTAATGTAATTGATCCTACCATCATCTAACCTATCCACCCTAACTCCTATGTACCTTTCATGTCGTTCCCCTTCTTGTTTCGATGCGTAGGTCGACACCGAGATTTTTCGATGGAATTCAAGATTTCACTCTAAACACGTGCTACTTTGAGGCCTATGACAAGTGAATCTTAGAAAAAACCTCTAATGGTCCACTTCTTAAAGTTTAGGTTCTCTAGGCTGAGGCATTTGATTCCACAACCGCGAAAAAAGTCTTGCTCGATTATAGCCGGATTGGAAACTTCTCTTTGTTTTGAGTTCACGCTAAAATCGGCGCTAGCGATCCCCAATGTCACGTCGAGAAACATTTATTAACGGTTGGGGAGCGTAATGTAATTGATCCTACCATCATCTAACCTATCCACCCTAACTCCTATGTACCTTTCATGTCGTTCCCCCTTCTTGTTTCGATGCGTAGGTCGACACAGATTTTCGATGGAATTCCAAGATTTCACTCTAAACACGTGCTACTTTGAGGCCTATGACAAGTGAATCTTAGAAAAAACTCTCTAATGGTCCACTTCTTAAAGTTTAGGTTCTCTAGGCTGAGGCATTTGATTCCACAACCGCGAAAAAGTCTTGCTCGATTATAGCGGGATTGGAAACTTCTCTTTGTTTTGAGTTCACGCTAAAATCGGCGCTAGCGATCCCCAAATGTCACGTCCGAGAAACATATATTAACGGTTGGGGGAACGTAATGTAATTGATCCTACCATCATCTAACCTATCCACCCCACCCTAACTCCTATGTACCTTTCATGTCGTTCCCCTTCTTGTTTCGATGCGTAGGTCGACACGAGATTTTCGATGGAATTCCAAGATTTCACTCTAAACACGTGCTACTTTGAGGCCTATGACAAGTGAATCTTAGAAAAAACCTCTAATGGTCCACTTCTTAAAGTTTAGGTTCTCTAGGCTGAGGCATTTGATTCCACAACCGCGAAAAAGTCTTGCTCGATTATAGCCGGGATTGGAAACTTCTCTTTGTTTTGAGTTCACGCTAAAATCGGCGCTAGCGATCCCCAATGTCACATCCAGAAACATTTATTAACGGTTGGGGAACGTAATGTAATTGATCCTACCATCATCTAACCTATCCACCCTAACTCCTATGTACCTTTCATGTCGTTCCCCTTCTTGTTTCGATGCGTAGGTCGACACGAGATTTTCGATGGAATTCCAAGATTTCACTCTAAACACGTGCTACTTTGAGGCCTATGACAAGTGAATCTTAGAAAAACTCTCTAATGGTCCACTTCTTAAAGTTTAGGTTCTCTAAGCTGAGGCATTTGATTCCACAACCGCGAAAAAGTCTTGCTCGATTATAGCGGGATTGGAAACTTCTCTTTGTTTTGAGTTCACGCTAAAATCGGCGCTAGCGATCCCCAATGTCACGTCGAGAAACATTTATTAACGGTTGGGGGAACGTAATGTAATTGATCCTACCATCATCTAACCTATCCACCCTAACTCCTATGTACCTTTCATGTCGTTCCCCTTCTTGTTTCGATGCGTAGGTCGACATAGATTTTCGATGGAATTCAAGATTTCACTCTAAACACGTGCTACTTTGAGGCCTATGACAAGTGAATCTTAGAAAAAACCTCTAATGGTCCACTTCTTAAAGTTTAGGTTCTCTAGGCTGAGGCATTTGATTCCACAACCGCGAAAAAGTCTTGCTCGATTATAGCGGATTGGAAACTTCTCTTTGTTTTTTTGAGTTCACGCTAAAATCGGCGCTAACGATCCCCAATGTCACGTCGAAACATTTATTAACGGTTGGGGAACGTAATGTAATTGATCCTACCATCATCTAACCTATCCACCCTAACTCCTATGTACCTTTCATGTCGTTCCCCTTCTTGTTTCGATGCGTAGGTCGACCACGAGATTTTTCGATGGAATTCCAAGATTTCACTCTAAACACGTGCTACTTTGAGGCCTATGACAAGTGAATCTTAGAAAAACTCTCTAATGGTCCACTTCTTAAAGTTTAGGTTCTCTAGGCTGAGGCATTTGATTCCACAACCGCGAAAAAGTCTTGCTCGATTATAGCGGATTGGAAACTTCTCTTTGTTTTGAGTTCACGCTAAAATCGGCGCTAGCGATCCCCCAATGTCACGTCGAGAAACATTTATTAACGGTTGGGGAACGTAATGTAATTGATCCTACCATCATCTAACCTATCCACCCTAACTCCTATGTACCTTTCATGTCGTTTCCCCTTCTTGTTTCGATGCGTAGGTCGACACCGAGATTTTCGATGGAATTCAAGATTTCACTCTAAACACGTGCTACTTTGAGGCCTATGACAAGTGAATCTTAGAAAAAAACCTCTAATGGTCCACTTCTTAAAGTTTAGGTTCTCTAGGCTGAGGCATTTGATTCCACAACCGCGAAAAAGTCTTGCTCGATTATAGCGGATTGGAAACTTCTCTTTGTTTTGAGTTCACGCTAAAATCGGCGCTAGCGATCCCCAATGTCACGTCGAAACATTTATTAACAGTTGGGGAACACGTAATGTAATTGATCCTACCATCATCTAACCTATCCACCCTAACTCCTATGTACCTTTCATGTCGTTCCCCTTCTTGTTTCGATGCGTAGGTCGACCACGGAGATTTTCGATGGAATTCAAGATTTCACTCTAAACACGTGCTACTTTGAGGCCTATGACAAGTGAATCTTAGAAAAAACCTCTAATGGTCCACTTCTTAAAGTTTAGGTTCTCTAGGCTGAGGCATTTGATTCCACAACCGCGAAAAAGTCTTGCTCGATTATAGCCGGATTGGAAACTTCTCTTTGTTTTGAGTTCACGCTAAAATCGGCGCTAGCGATCCCCAATGTCACATCGAGAACATTTATTAACGGTTGGGGGAACACAATGTAATGTAATTGATCCTACCATCATCTAACCTATCCACCCTAACTCCTATGTACCTTTCATGTCGTTCCCCTTCTTGTTTCGATGCGTAGGTCGACACAGATTTTTCGATGGAATTCCAAGATTTCACTCTAAACACGTGCTACTTTGAGGCCTATGACAAGTGAATCTTAGAAAAACCTCTAATGGTCCACTTCTTAAAGTTTAGGTTCTCTAGGCTGAGGCATTTGATTCCACAACCGAAAAAGTCTTGCTCGATTATAGCGGATTGGAAACTTCTCTTTGTTTTGAGTTCACGCTAAAATCGGCGCTAGCGATCCCCAATGTCACGTCCGAAAAATTTATATAACGGTTGGGGGAACGTAATGTAATTGATCCTACCATCATCTAACCTATCCACCTAACTCCTATGTACCTTTCATGTCGTTCCCCTTCTTGTTTCGATGCGTAGGTCGACACGAGATTTTTCGATGGAATTCCAAGATTTCACTCTAAACACGTGCTACTTTGAGGCCTATGACAAGTGAATCTTAGAAAAAACTCTCTAATGGTCCACTTCTTAAAGTTTAGGTTCTCTAGGCTGAGGCATTTGATTCCACAACCGCGAAAAAGTCTTGCTCGATTATAGCCGGATTGGAAACTTCTCTTTGTTTTTGAGTTCACGCTAAAATCGGCGCTAGCGATCCCCAATGTCACGTCCGAGAAACATTTATTAACGGTTGGGGAACGTAATGTAATTGATCCTACCATCATCTAACCTATCCACCCTAACTCCTATGTACCTTTCATGTCGTTCCCCCTTCTTGTTTTGATGCGTAGGTCGACACGAAGATTTTCGATGGAATTCCAAGATTTCACTCTAAACACGTGCTACTTTGAGGCCTATGACAAGTGAATCTTAGAAAAAACCTCTAATGGTCCACTTCTTAAAGTTTAGGTTCTCTAGGCTGAGGCATTTGATTCCACAACCGCGAAAAAGTCTTGCTCGATTATAGCGGGATTGGAAACTTCTCTTTGTTTTGAGTTCACGCTAAAATCGGCGCTAGCGATCCCCAATGTCACGTCGAAAACATTTATTAACGGTTGGGGGAACGTAATGTAATTGATCCTACCATCATCTAACCTATCCACCCTAACTCCTATGTACCTTTCATGTCGTTCCCCTTCTTGTTTCGATGCGTAGGTCGACACGAAGATTTTCGATGGAATTCAAGATTTCACTCTAAACACGTGCTACTTTGAGGCCTATGACAAGTGAATCTTAGAAAAAACCTCTAATGGTCCACTTCTTAAAGTTTAGGTTCTCTAGGCTGAGGCATTTGATTCCACAACCGCGAAAAGTCTTGCTCGATTATAGCGGATTGGAAACTTCTCTTTGTTTTGAGTTCACGCTAAAATCGGCGCTAGCGATCCCCAATGTCACGTCCGAAACATTTATTAACGGTTGGGGAACGTAATGTAATTGATCCTACCATCATCTAACCTATCCACCCTAACTCCTATGTACCTTTCATGTCGTTCCCCTTCTTGTTTCGATGCGTGGAGTCGACACCGAAGATTTTCGATGGAATTCCAAGATTTCACTCTAAACACGTGCTACTTTGAGGCCTATGACAAGTGAACCTTAGAAAAAACCTCTAATGGTCCACTTCTTAAAGTTTAGGTTCTCTAGGCTGAGGCATTTGATTCCACAACCGCGAAAAAGTCTTGCTCGATTATAGCCGGATTGGAAACTTCTCTTTGTTTTGAGTTCACGCTAAAATCGGCGCTAGCGATCCCCAATGTCACGTCCGAGAAACATTTATTAACGGTTGGGGGACAATGTAATGTAATTGATCCTACCATCATCTAACCTATCCACCTAACTCCTATGTACCTTTCATGTCGTTCCCCTTCTTGTTTCGATGCGTAGGTCGACACCGAGATTTTTCGATGGAATTCCAAGATTTCACTCTAAACACGTGCTACTTTGAGGCCTATGACAAGTGAATCTTAGAAAAAACCTCTAATGGTCCACTTCTTAAAGTTTAGGTTCTCTAGGCTGAGGCATTTGATTCCACAACCGCGAAAAAAAGTCTTGCTCGATTATAGCCGGATTGGAAACTTCTCTTTGTTTTGAGTTCACGCTAAAATCGGCGCTAGCGATCCCCAATGTCACGTCCGAAAACATTTATTAACGGTTGGGGAACACAATGTAATTGATCGTAATGTAATTGATCCTACCATCATCTAACCTATCCACCCTAACTCCTATGTACCTTTCATGTCGTTCCCCTTCTTGTTTCGATACGTAGGTCGACATAGATTTTCGATGGAATTCCAAGATTTCACTCTAAACACGTGCTACTTTGAGGCCTATGACAAGTGAATCTTAGAAAAAACCTCTAATGGTCCACTTCTTAAAGTTTAGGTTCTCTAGGCTGAGGCATTTGATTCCACAACCGCGAAAAAGTCTTGCTCGATTATAGCCGGATTGGAAACTTCTCTTTGTTTTGAGTTCACGCTAAAATCGGCGCTAGCAGTCCCCAATGTCACGTCCAGAAACATTTATTAACAGTTGGGGAACGTAATGTAATTGATCCTACCATCATCTAACCTATCCACCCTAACTCCTATGTACCTTTCATGTCGTTCCCCTTCTTGTTTCGATACGTAGGTCGACACGAGATTTTCGATGGAATTCCAAGATTTCACTCTAAACACGTGCTACTTTGAGGCCTATGACAAGTGAATCTTAGAAAAAACCTCTAATGGTCCACTTCTTAAAGTTTAGGTTCTCTAGGCTGAGGCATTTGATTCCACAACCGCGAAAAGTCTTGCTCGATTATAGCGGGATTGGAAACTTCTCTTTGTTTTGAGTTCACGCTAAAATCGGCGCTAGCGATCCCCAATGTCACGTCGAGAAACATTTATTAACGGTTGGGGAACGTAATGTAATTGATCCTACCATCATCTAACCTATCCACCCTAACTCCTATGTACCTTTCATGTCGTTCCCCTTCTTGTTTCGATGCGTAGGTCGACACGAGAGATTTTCGATGGAATTCCAAGATTTCACTCTAAACACGTGCTACTTTGAGGCCTATGACAAGTGAATCTTAGAAAAAACCTCTAATGGTCCACTTCTTAAAGTTTAGGTTCTCTAGGCTGAGGCATTTGATTCCACAACCGCGAAAAAAGTCTTGCTCGATTATAGCCGGATTGGAAACTTCTCTTTGTTTTGAGTTCACGCTAAAATCGGCGCTAGCGATCCCCAATGTCACGTCGAAAAACATTTATTAACGGTTGGGGAACGTAATGTAATTGATCCTACCATCATCTAACCTATCCACCCTAACTCCTATGTACCTTTCATGTCGTTCCCCTTCTTGTTTCGATGCGTAGGTCGACACGAGATTTTTCGATGGAATTCCAAGATTTCACTCTAAACACGTGCTACTTTGAGGCCTATGACAAGTGAATCTTAGAAAAAACCTCTAATGGTCCACTTCTTAAAGTTTAGGTTCTCTAGGCTGAGGCATTTGATTCCACAACCGCGAAAAAGTCTTGCTCGATTATAGCCGGATTGGAAACTTCTCTTTGTTTTGAGTTCACGCTAAAATCGGCGCTAGCGATCCCCAATGTCACGTCGAAAACATTTATTAACGGTTGGGGAACACAATGTAATTGATCCTACCATCATCTAACCTATCCACCTAACTCCTATGTACCTTTCATGTCGTTCCCCTTCTTGTTTGATGCGTAGGTCGACACAGAGATTTTTTCGATGGAATTCCAAGATTTCACTCTAAACACGTGCTACTTTGAGGCCTATGACAAGTGAATCTTAGAAAAAACCTCTAATGGTCCACTTCTTAAAGTTTAGGTTCTCTAGGCTGAGGCATTTGATTCCACAACCGCGAAAAAGTCTTGCTCGATTATAGCCGGATTGGAAACTTCTCTTTGTTTTGAGTTCACGCTAAAATCGGCGCTAACGATCCCCAATGTCACGTCCGAAACATTTATTAACAGGTTGGGGAACGTAATGTGTAATTGATCCTACCATCATCTAACCTATCCACCCTAACTCCTATGTACCTTTCATGTCGTTCCCCTTCTTGTTTCGGTACGTAGGTCGACACTGAGATTTTCGATGGAATTCCAAGATTTCACTCTAAACACGTGCTACTTTGAGGCCTATGACAAGTGAATCTTAGAAAAACTCTCTAATGGTCCACTTCTTCAAGTTTAGGTTCTCTAGGCTGAGGCATTTGATTCCACAACCGCGAAAAAGTCTTGCTCGATTATAGCCGGATTGGAAACTTCTCTTTGTTTTGAGTTCACGCTAAAATCGGCGCTAGCGATCCCCAATGTCACATCGAAAAACATTTATTAACAATTGGGATCCGTAATGTAATTGATCCTACCATCATCTAACCTATCCACCTAACTCCTATGTACCTTTCATGTCGTTCCCCTTCTTGTTTCGGTGCGTAGGTCGACACGAGATTTTTTGAGATGGAATTCCAAGATTTCACTCTAAACACGTGCCACTTTGAGGCCTATGACAAGTGATTCTTAGAAAAAACCTCTAATGGTCCACTTCTTAAAGTTTAGGTTCTCTAGGCTGAGGCATTTGATTCCACAACCGCGAAAAAGTCTTGCTCGATTATAGCCGGATTGGAAACTTCTCTTTGTTTTGAGTTCACGCTAAAATCGGCGCTAGCAGTCCCCAATGTCACGTCCAGAAACATTTATTAACTGTTGGGGAACGTAATGTAATTGATCCTACCATCATCTAACCTATCCACCCCTAACTCCTATGTACCTTTCATGTCGTTCCCCTTCTTGTTTTTGATGCGTAGGTCGACACGAGAGATTTTCGATGGAATTCCAAGATTTCACTCTAAACACGTGCTACTTTGAGGCCTATGACAAGTGAATCTTAGAAAAAAAACCTCTAATGGTCCACTTCTTAAAGTTTAGGTTCTCTAGGCTGAGGCATTTGATTCCACAACCGCGAAAAAGTCTTGCTCGATTATAGCCGGATTGGAAACTTCTCTTTGTTTTGAGTTCACGCTAAAATCGGCGCTAGCGATCCCCAATGTCACGTCGAAACATATATTTATTAACACAATGGGGATCGTAATGTAATTGATCCTACCATCATCTAACCTATCCACCCTAACTCCTATGTACCTTTCATGTCGTTCCCCTTCTTGTTTTTTCGATGCGTGGGTCGACACCTGAAGATTTTTCGATGGAATTCCAAGATTTCACTCTAAACACGTGCCACTTTGAGGCCTATGACAAGTGATTCTTAGAAAAAACCTCTAATGGTCCACTTCTTAAAGTTTAGGTTCTCTAGGCTGAGGCATTTGATTCCACAACCGCGAAAAAAAGTCTTGCTCGATTATAGCGGATTGGAAACTTCTCTTTGTTTTGAGTTCACGCTAAAATCGGCGCTAGCGATCCCCAATGTCACGTCGAAACATTTATTAACGGTTGGGGGAGCGTAATGTAATTGATCCTACCATCATCTAACCTATCCACCCTAACTCCTATGTACCTTTCATGTCGTTCCCCTTCTTGTTTCGATGCGTAGGTCGACACGAGAGATTTTTTCGATGGAATTCCAAGATTTCACTCTAAACACGTGCTACTTTGAGGCCTATGACAAGTGAATCTTAGAAAAAACTCTCTAATGGTCCACTTCTTAAAGTTTAGGTTCTCTAGGCTGAGGCATTTGATTCCACAACCGCGAAAAAAGTCTTGCTCGATTATAGCGGGATTGGAAACTTCTCTTTGTTTTGAGTTCACGCTAAAATCGGCGCTAGCGATCCCAAATGTCACATCGAGAAACATTTATTAACGGTTGGGGAACGTAATGTAATTGATCCTACCATCATCTAACCTATCCACCCTATCCACCTAACTCCTATGTACCTTTCATGTCGTTCCCCTTCTTGTTTCGATACGTAGGTCGACATAGAGATTTTCGATGGAATTCCAAGATTTCACTCTAAACACGTGCTACTTTGAGGCCTATGACAAGTGAATCTTAGAAAAAACCTCTAATGGTCCACTTCTTAAAGTTTAGGTTCTCTAGGCTGAGGCATTTGATTCCACAACCGCGAAAAAGTCTTGCTCGATTATAGCCGGATTGGAAACTTCTCTTTGTTTTGAGTTCACGCTAAAATCGGCGCTAGCAGTCCCCAATGTCACGTCCAGAAACATTTATTAACGGTTGGGGAACACAATGTAATTGATCCGTACCATGTAATTGATCCTACCATCATCTAACCTATCCACCCTAACTCCTATGTACCTTTCATGTCGTTCCCCTTCTTGTTTCGATGCGTAGGTCGTCACCTGAGATTTTTCGATGGAATTCCAAGATTTCACTCTAAACACGTGCTACTTTGAGGCCTATGACAAGTGAATCTTAGAAAAAACCTCTAATGGTCCACTTCTTAAAGTTTAGGTTCTCTAGGCTGAGGCATTTGATTCCACAACCCTTGAAAAAGTCTTGCTCGATTATAGCCGGATTGGAAACTTCTCTTTGTTTTGAGTTCACGCTAAAATCGGCGCTAGCGATCCCCAATGTCACGTCCGAGAAACATTTATTAACGGTTGGGGAACGTAATGTAATTGATCCTACCATCATCTAACCTATCCACCCTAACTCCTATGTACCTTTCATGTCGTTCCCCCTTCTTGTTTCGATGCGTAGGTCGACACAGAGATTTTTTCGATGGAATTCAAGATTTCACTCTAAACACGTGCTACTTTGAGGCCTATGACAAGTGAATCTTAGAAAAAACCTCTAATGGTCCACTTCTTAAAGTTTAGGTTCTCTAAGCTGAGGCATTTGATTCCACAACCGCGAAAAAGTCTTGCTCGATTATAGCGGGATTGGAAACTTCTCTTTGTTTTGAGTTCACGCTAAAATCGGCGCTAGCGATCCCCAATGTCACATCCGAAACATTTATTAACGGTTGGGGAACACAATGTAATTGATCCTACCATCATCTAACCTATCCACCCTATCCACCCTAACTCCTATGTACCTTTCATGTCGTTCCCCTTCCTGTTTCGATACGTAGGTCGACAGAGATTTTCGATGGAATTCCAAGATTTCACTCTAAACACGTGCTACTTTGAGGCCTATGACAAGTGAATCTTAGAAAAAACCTCTAATGGTCCACTTCTTAAAGTTTAGGTTCTCTAGGCTGAGGCATTTGATTCCACAACCGCGAAAAGTCTTGCTCGATTATAGCGGGATTGGAAACTTCTCTTTGTTTTTTGAGTTCACGCTAAAATCGGCGCTAGCGATCCCAAATGTCACGTCCGAGAAACATTTATTAACGGTTGGGGAACGTAATGTAATTGATCCTACCATCATCTAACCTATCCACCCTAACTCCTATGTACCTTTCATGTCGTTCCCCTTCTTGTTTCGATGCGTAGGTCGACACGAGATTTTCGATGGAATTCCAAGATTTCACTCTAAACACGTGCTACTTTGAGGCCTATGACAAGTGAATCTTAGAAAAAACCTCTAATGGTCCACTTCTTAAAGTTTAGGTTCTCTAGGCTGAGGCATTTGATTCCACAACCGCGAAAAAGTCTTGCTCGATTATAGCCGGATTGGAAACTTCTCTTTGTTTTGAGTTCACGCTAAAATCGGCGCTAGCGATCCCCAATGTCACATCGAGAAACATTTATTAACGGTTGGGGAACGTAATGTAATTGATCCTACCATCATCTAACCTATCCACCCTAACTCCTATGTACCTTTCATGTCGTTCCCCTTCTTGTTTCGATGCGTAGGTCGACACGAGATTTTCGATGGAATTCCAAGATTTCACTCTAAACACGTGCTACTTTGAGGCCTATGACAAGTGAATCTTAGAAAAAACCTCTAATGGTCCACTTCTTAAAGTTTAGGTTCTCTAGGCTGAGGCATTTGATTCCACAACCGCGAAAAAAAGTCTTGCTCGATTATAGCCGGATTGGAAACTTCTCTTTGTTTTGAGTTCACGCTAAAATCGGCGCTAGCGATCCCCAATGTCACGTCGAAAACATTTATTAACAGGTTGGGGAACGTAATGTAATTGATCCTACCATCATCTAACCTATCCACCTAACTCCTATGTACCTTTCATGTCGTTCCCCTTCTTGTTTTTCGATGCGTAGGTCGACACGAGAGATTTTCGATGGAATTCCAAGATTTCACTCTAAACACGTGCTACTTTGAGGCCTATGACAAGTGAATCTTAGAAAAAACCTCTAATGGTCCACTTCTTAAAGTTTAGGTTCTCTAGGCTGAGGCATTTGATTCCACAACCGCGAAAAAAGTCTTGCTCGATTATAGCGGGATTGGAAACTTCTCTTTGTTTTGAGTTCACGCTAAAATCGGCGCTAGCGATCCCAAATGTCACGTCGAAAACATTTATTAACGGTTGGGGGAATTGTAATGTAATTGATCCTACCATCATCTAACCTATCCACCCTAACTCCTATGTACCTTTCATGTCGTTCCCCTTCTTGTTTCGATGCGTAGGTCGACACGAGAGATTTTCGATGGAATTCCAAGATTTCACTCTAAACACGTGCTACTTTGAGGCCTATGACAAGTGAATCTTAGAAAAAACCTCTAATGGTCCACTTCTTAAAGTTTAGGTTCTCTAGGCTGAGGCATTTGATTCCACAACCGCGAAAAAGTCTTGCTCGATTATAGCCGGATTGGAAACTTCTCTTTGTTTTGAGTTCACGCTAAAATCGGCGCTAGCGATCCCCAATGTCACGTCCGAAAACATTTATTAACGGTTGGGGAATTGATCGTAATGTAATTGATCCTACCATCATCTAACCTATCCACCCTAACTCCTATGTACCTTTCATGTCGTTCCCCTTCTTGTTTCGATGCGTAGGTCGACACGAGATTTTCGATGGAATTCCAAGATTTCACTCTAAACACGTGCTACTTTGAGGCCTATGACAAGTGAATCTTAGAAAAAAAACCTCTAATGGTCCACTTCTTAAAGTTTAGGTTCTCTAGGCTGAGGCATTTGATTCCACAACCGCGAAAAAAAAGTCTTGCTCGATTATAGCCGGATTGGAAACTTCTCTTTGTTTTGAGTTCACGCTAAAATCGGCGCTAGCGATCCCCAATGTCACGTCCGAGAAACATATATTAACGGTTGGGGGAACGTAATGTAATTGATCCTACCATCATCTAACCTATCCACCCTAACTCCTATGTACCTTTCATGTCGTTCCCCTTCTTGTTTCGATGCGTAGGTCGACACCGAGAGATTTTTCGATGGAATTCCAAGATTTCACTCTAAACACGTGCTACTTTGAGGCCTATGACAAGTGAATCTTAGAAAAAACCTCTAATGGTCCACTTCTTAAAGTTTAGGTTCTCTAGGCTGAGGCATTTGATTCCACAACCGCGAAAAAGTCTTGCTCGATTATAGCCGGATTGGAAACTTCTCTTTGTTTTGAGTTCACGCTAAAATCGGCGCTAGCGATCCCCAATGTCACGTCGAAAAACATTTATTAACGGTTGGGGAACGTAATGTAATTGATCCTACCATCATCTAACCTATCCACCCTAACTCCTATGTACCTTTCATGTCGTTCCCCTTCTTGTTTCGATGCGTGGGTCGACACGAGAGATTTTCGATGGAATTCCAAGATTTCACTCTAAACACGTGCTACTTTGAGGCCTATGACAAGTGAATCTTAGAAAAAACCTCTAATGGTCCACTTCTTAAAGTTTAGGTTCTCTAGGCTGAGGCATTTGATTCCACAACCGCGAAAAAAGTCTTGCTCGATTATAGCGGATTGGAAACTTCTCTTTGTTTTGAGTTCACGCTAAAATCGGCGCTAGCGATCCCCAATGTCACGTCGAGAAACATTTATTAACGGTTGGGGAGCGTAATGTAATTGATCCTACCATCATCTAACCTATCCACCCTAACTCCTATGTACCTTTCATGTCGTTCCCCTTCTTGTTTCGATGCGTAGGTCGACACGAGATTTTCGATGGAATTCCAAGATTTCACTCTAAACACGTGCTACTTTGAGGCCTATGACAAGTGAATCTTAGAAAAAACCTCTAATGGTCCACTTCTTAAAGTTTAGGTTCTCTAGGCTGAGGCATTTGATTCCACAACCGCGAAAAGTCTTGCTCGATTATAGCGGGATTGGAAACTTCTCTTTGTTTTGAGTTCACGCTAAAATCGGCGCTAGCGATCCCCAATGTCACGTCGAAAATTTTTATTAACGGTTGGGGAACGTAATGTAATTGATCCTACCATCATCTAACCTATCCACCTAACTCCTATGTACCTTTCATGTCGTTCCCCTTCTTGTTTCGATGCGTAGGTCGACACAGAGATTTTTCGATGGAATTCCAAGATTTCACTCTAAACACGTGCTACTTTGAGGCCTATGACAAGTGAATCTTAGAAAAAACCTCTAATGGTCCACTTCTTAAAGTTTAGGTTCTCTAGGCTGAGGCATTTGATTCCACAACCGCGAAAAAGTCTTGCTCGATTATAGCCGGATTGGAAACTTCTCTTTGTTTTGAGTTCACGCTAAAATCGGCGCTAGCAGTCCCCAATGTCACGTCCAGAAACATTTATTAACAGTTGGGGAACGTAATGTAATTGATCCTACCATCATCTAACCTATCCACCCTAACTCCTATGTACCTTTCATGTCGTTCCCCTTCTTGTTTCGATGCGTAGGTCGACCGCAGAGATTTTCGATGGAATTCCAAGATTTCACTCTAAACACGTGCTACTTTGAGGCCTATGACAAGTGAATCTTAGAAAAAACTCTAATGGTCCACTTCTTAAAGTTTAGGTTCTCTAGGCTGAGGCATTTGATTCCACAACCGCGAAAAAGTCTTGCTCGATTATAGCCGGATTGGAAACTTCTCTTTGTTTTGAGTTCACGCTAAAATCGGCGCTAGCGATCCCCAAATGTCACATCGAAAACATTTATTAACGGTTGGGGAACACAATGTAATTGATCCCATGTAACCATCTTCTAACCTATCCACCTAACTCCTATGTACCTTTCATGTCGTTCCCCTTCTTGTTTCGATGCGTAGGTCGACACCGATTTTTCGATGGAATTCCAAGATTTCACTCTAAACACGTGCTACTTTGAGGCCTATGACAAGTGATTCTTAGAAAAAACCTCTAATGGTCCACTTCTTAAAGTTTAGGTTCTCTAGGCTGAGGCATTTGATTCCACAACCGCGAAAAAGTCTTGCTCGATTATAGCCGGATTGGAAACTTCTCTTTGTTTTGAGTTCACGCTAAAATCGGCGCTAGCGATCCCCAATGTCACGTCGAAAACATTTATTAACGGTTGGGGAAGCGTAATGTAATTGATCCTACCATCATCTAACCTATCCACCCTAACTCCTATGTACCTTTCATGTCGTTCCCCTTCTTGTTTCGGTACGTAGGTCGACACCGAGATTTTCGATGGAATTCCAAGATTTCACTCTAAACACGTGCTACTTTGAGGCCTATGACAAGTGAATCTTAGAAAAAAACCTCTAATGGTCCACTTCTTAAAGTTTAGGTTCTCTAGGCTGAGGCATTTGATTCCACAACCGCGAAAAAGTCTTGCTCGATTATAGCCGGATTGGAAACTTCTCTTTGTTTTGAGTTCACGCTAAAATCGGCGCTAGCGATCCCCAATGTCACGTCGAAAACATTTATTAACGGTTTGGGGAGCGTAATGTAATTGATCCTACCATCATCTAACCTATCCACCCTAACTCCTATGTACCTTTCATGTCGTTCCCCTTCTTGTTTCGATACGTAGGTCGACACAGAGATTTTCGATGGAATTCCAAGATTTCACTCTAAACACGTGCTACTTTGAGGCCTATGACAAGTGAATCTTAGAAAAACTCTCTAATGGTCCACTTCTTAAAGTTTAGGTTCTCTAGGCTGAGGCATTTGATTCCACAACCGCGAAAAAGTCTTGCTCGATTATAGCGGATTGGAAACTTCTCTTTGTTTTGAGTTCACGCTAAAATCGGCGCTAGCGATCCCCAATGTCACGTCGAAAACATTTATTAACGGTTGGGGAACACAATGTAATGATCCTAATGTAATTGATCCTACCATCATCTAACCTATCCACCTAACTCCTATGTACCTTTCATGTCGTTCCCCTTCTTATTTCGGTACGTAGGTCGACACCGAGATTTTCGATGGAATTCCAAGATTTCACTCTAAACACGTGCTACTTTGAGGCCTATGACAAGTGAATCTTAGAAAAAACCTCTAATGGTCCACTTCTTAAAGTTTAGGTTCTCTAGGCTGAGGCATTTGATTCCACAACCGCGAAAAAGTCTTGCTCGATTATAGCCGGATTGGAAACTTCTCTTTGTTTTGAGTTCACGCTAAAATCGGCGCTAGCAGTCCCCAATGTCACGTCGAAAAACATTTATTAACGGTTGGGGACACGTAATGTAATTGATCCTACCATCATCTAACCTATCCACCTAACTCCTATGTACCTTTCATGTCGTTCCCCTTCTTGTTTCGATACGTAGGTCGACACAGAGATTTTCGATGGAATTCCAAGATTTCACTCTAAACACGTGCTACTTTGAGGCCTATGACAAGTGAATCTTAGAAAAAACCTCTAATGGTCCACTTCTTAAAGTTTAGGTTCTCTAGGCTGAGGCATTTGATTCCACAACCGCGAAAAGTCTTGCTCGATTATAGCCGGATTGGAAACTTCTCTTTGTTTTGAGTTCACGCTAAAATCGGCGCTAGCGATCCCCAATGTCACGTCCGAAACATTTATTAACGGTTGGGGAACGTAATGTAATTGATCCTACCATCATCTAACCTATCCACCTAACTCCTATGTACCTTTCATGTCGTTCCCCTTCTTGTTTTTCGATGCGTAGGTCGACACGAGAGATTTTTCGATGGAATTCCAAGATTTCACTCTAAACACGTGCTACTTTGAGGCCTATGACAAGTGAATCTTAGAAAAAACCTCTAATGGTCCACTTCTTAAAGTTTAGGTTCTCTAGGCTGAGGCATTTGATTCCACAACCGCGAAAAAGTCTTGCTCGATTATAGCCGGATTGGAAACTTCTCTTTGTTTTGAGTTCACGCTAAAATCGGCGCTAGCAGTCCCCAATGTCACGTCGAAACATTTATTAACGGTTGGGGAACGTAATGTAATTGATCCTACCATCATCTAACCTATCCACCCTAACTCCTATGTACCTTTCATGTCGTTCCCCTTCTTGTTTCGATGCGTAGGTCGACACGAGATTTTCGATGGAATTCCAAGATTTCACTCTAAACACGTGCTACTTTGAGGCCTATGACAAGTGAATCTTAGAAAAAACCTCTAATGGTCCACTTCTTAAAGTTTAGGTTCTCTAGGCTGAGGCATTTGATTCCACAACCACGAAAAAGTCTTGCTCGATTATAGCCGGATTGGAAACTTCTCTTTGTTTTGAGTTCACGCTAAAATCGGCGCTAGCGATCCCCAATGTCACGTCCGAGAAACATTTATTAACGGTTGGGGAACACGTAATGTAATTGATCCTACCATCATCTAACCTATCCACCCTAACTCCTATGTACCTTTCATGTCGTTCCCCTTCTTGTTTCGATGCGTAGGTCGACACGAGAGATTTTCGATGGAATTCCAAGATTTCACTCTAAACACGTGCTACTTTGAGGCCTATGACAAGTGAATCTTAGAAAAAACCTCTAATGGTCCACTTCTTAAAGTTTAGGTTCTCTAGGCTGAGGCATTTGATTCCACAACCGCGAAAAAGTCTTGCTCGATTATAGCGGATTGGAAACTTCTCTTTGTTTTTTTGAGTTCACGCTAAAATCGGCGCTAGCGATCCCCAATGTCACGTCGAAAACATTTATTAACGGTTGGGGAACGTAATGTAATTGATCCTACCATCATCTAACCTATCCACCCACCCTAACTCCTATGTACCTTTCATGTCGTTCCCCTTCTTGTTTCGATGCGTAGGTCGACCACGAGAGATTTTCGATGGAATTCCAAGATTTCACTCTAAACACGTGCTACTTTGAGGCCTATGACAAGTGAATCTTAGAAAAAAAACCTCTAATGGTCCACTTCTTCAAAGTTTAGGTTCTCTAGGCTGAGGCATTTGATTCCACAACCGCGAAAAAGTCTTGCTCGATTATAGCGGGATTGGAAACTTCTCTTTGTTTTGAGTTCACGCTAAAATCGGCGCTAGCGATCCCCAATGTCACATCGAGAAACATTTATTAACGGTTGGGGGAACACAATGTAATTGATCCTACCATGTGATCCTACCATCTTCTAACCTATCCACCCTAACTCCTATGTACCTTTCATGTCGTTCCCCTTCTTGTTTCGATGCGTAGGTCGACACGAGATTTTCGATGGAATTCCAAGATTTCACTCTAAACACGTGCTACTTTGAGGCCTATGACAAGTGAATCTTAGAAAAAACCTCTAATGGTCCACTTCTTAAAGTTTAGGTTCTCTAGGCTGAGGCATTTGATTCCACAACCGCGAAAAAGTCTTGCTCGATTATAGCGGGATTGGAAACTTCTCTTTGTTTTGAGTTCACGCTAAAATCGGCGCTAGCGATCCCCAATGTCACGTCGAAACATTTATTAACAGGTTGGGGAACGTAATGTAATTGATCCTACCATCATCTAACCTATCCACCTAACTCCTATGTACCTTTCATGTCGTTCCCCTTCTTGTTTCGATGCGTAGGTCGACACGAGAGATTTTCGATGGAATTCCAAGATTTCACTCTAAACACGTGCTACTTTGAGGCCTATGACAAGTGAATCTTAGAAAAAACCTCTAATGGTCCACTTCTTAAAGTTTAGGTTCTCTAGGCTGAGGCATTTGATTCCACAACCGCGAAAAAAAGTCTTGCTCGATTATAGCCGGATTGGAAACTTCTCTTTGTTTTGAGTTCACGCTAAAATCGGCGCTAGCGATCCCCAATGTCACGTCGAGAAACATTTATTAACGGTTGGGGAGCGTAATGTAATTGATCCTACCATCATCTAACCTATCCACCACCCTAACTCCTATGTACCTTTCATGTCGTTCCCCTTCTTGTTTCGATGCGTAGGTCGACACGAGAGATTTTCGATGGAATTCCAAGATTTCACTCTAAACACGTGCTACTTTGAGGCCTATGACAAGTGAATCTTAGAAAAAACCTCTAATGGTCCACTTCTTAAAGTTTAGGTTCTCTAGGCTGAGGCATTTGATTCCACAACCGCGAAAAAGTCTTGCTCGATTATAGCCGGATTGGAAACTTCTCTTTGTTTTTGAGTTCACGCTAAAATCGGCGCTAGCGATCCCCAATGTCACGTCGAAAACATTTATTAACAATTGGGGAACGTAATGTAATTGATCCTACCATCATCTAACCTATCCACCCTAACTCCTATGTACCTTTCATGTCGTTCCCCTTCTTGTTTCGATGCGTAGGTCGACACGAGATTTTCGATGGAATTCCAAGATTTCACTCTAAACACGTGCTACTTTGAGGCCTATGACAAGTGAATCTTAGAAAAAACCTCTAATGGTCCACTTCTTAAAGTTTAGGTTCTCTAGGCTGAGGCATTTGATTCCACAACCGCGAAAAAAAGTCTTGCTCGATTATAGCCGGATTGGAAACTTCTCTTTGTTTTTGAGTTCACGCTAAAATCGGCGCTAGCGATCCCCAATGTCACGTCGAAAAACATTTATTAACGGTTGGGGAGCGTAATGTAATTGATCCTACCATCATCTAACCTATCCACCTAACTCCTATGTACCTTTCATGTCGTTCCCCTTCTTGTTTCGATGCGTGGGTCGACACGAGATTTTTCGATGGAATTCCAAGATTTCACTCTAAACACGTGCTACTTTGAGGCCTATGACAAGTGAATCTTAGAAAAAACCTCTAATGGTCCACTTCTTAAAGTTTAGGTTCTCTAGGCTGAGGCATTTGATTCCACAACCCGAAAAAAAGTCTTGCTCGATTATAGCCGGATTGGAAACTTCTCTTTGTTTTGAGTTCACGCTAAAATCGGCGCTAGCGATCCCCAATGTCACATCGAGAAACATTTATTAACGGTTGGGGGAACGTAATGTAATTGATCCTACCATCATCTAACCTATCCACCCCCTAACTCCTATGTACCTTTCATGTCGTTCCCCTTCTTGTTTTGATGCGTAGGTCGACACGAGATTTTTCGATGGAATTCCAAGATTTCACTCTAAACACGTGCTACTTTGAGGCCTATGACAAGTGAATCTTAGAAAAAAACCTCTAATGGTCCACTTCTTAAAGTTTAGGTTCTCTAGGCTGAGGCATTTGATTCCACAACCGCGAAAAAGTCTTGCTCGATTATAGCGGATTGGAAACTTCTCTTTGTTTTGAGTTCACGCTAAAATCGGCGCTAGCGATCCCCAATGTCACGTCGAAACATTTATTAACGGTTGGGGAGCGTAATGTAATTGATCCTACCATCATCTAACCTATCCACCCTAACTCCTATGTACCTTTCATGTCGTTCCCCTTCTTGTTTCGATGCGTAGGTCGACACGAGATTTTCGATGGAATTCCAAGATTTCACTCTAAACACGTGCTACTTTGAGGCCTATGACAAGTGAATCTTAGAAAAAACCTCTAATGGTCCACTTCTTAAAGTTTAGGTTCTCTAGGCTGAGGCATTTGATTCCACAACCACGAAAAAAAGTCTTGCTCGATTATAGCCGGATTGGAAACTTCTCTTTGTTTTGAGTTCACGCTAAAATCGGCGCTAGCGATCCCCAATGTCACGTCGAGAAACATTTATTAACGGTTGGGGAACGTAATGTAATTGATCCTACCATCATCTAACCTATCCACCCTAACTCCTATGTACCTTTCATGTCGTTCCCCTTCTTGTTTCGATGCGTAGGTCGACACGAGATTTTCGATGGAATTCCAAGATTTCACTCTAAACACGTGCTACTTTGAGGCCTATGACAAGTGAATCTTAGAAAAAACCTCTAATGGTCCACTTCTTAAAGTTTAGGTTCTCTAGGCTGAGGCATTTGATTCCACAACCCAGCGAAAAAAGTCTTGCTCGATTATAGCCGGATTGGAAACTTCTCTTTGTTTTGAGTTCACGCTAAAATCGGCGCTAGCGATCCCCAATGTCACGTCCGAAACATTTATTAACGGTTGGGGAACACAATGTAATGTAATTGATCCTACCATCATCTAACCTATCCACCCTAACTCCTATGTACCTTTCATGTCGTTCCCCTTCTTGTTTCGATACGTAGGTCGACACCGAGATTTTCGATGGAATTCCAAGATTTCACTCTAAACACGTGCTACTTTGAGGCCTATGACAAGTGAATCTTAGAAAAAACCTCTAATGGTCCACTTCTTAAAGTTTAGGTTCTCTAGGCTGAGGCATTTGATTCACAAACCGCGAAAAAGTCTTGCTCGATTATAGCCGGATTGGAAACTTCTCTTTGTTTTGAGTTCACGCTAAAATCGGCGCTAGCGATCCCCAATGTCACGTCGAGAAACATTTATTAACGGTTGGGGGAACGTAATGTAATTGATCCTACCATCATCTAACCTATCCACCCTAACTCCTATGTACCTTTCATGTCGTTCCCCTTCTTGTTTCGATGCGTAGGTCGACACGAGAGATTTTCGATGGAATTCCAAGATTTCACTCTAAACACGTGCTACTTTGAGGCCTATGACAAGTGAATCTTAGAAAAAACCTCTAATGGTCCACTTCTTAAAGTTTAGGTTCTCTAGGCTGAGGCATTTGATTCCACAACCGCGAAAAAGTCTTGCTCGATTATAGCCGGATTGGAAACTTCTCTTTGTTTTGAGTTCACGCTAAAATCGGCGCTAGCGATCCCCAATGTCACGTCCGAGAAACATTTATTAACGGTTGGGGAACGTAATGTAATTGATCCTACCATCATCTAACCTATCCACCCTAACTCCTATGTACCTTTCATGTCGTTCCCCTTCTTGTTTCGATGCGTAGGTCGACACAGATTTTTCGATGGAATTCCAAGATTTCACTCTAAACACGTGCTACTTTGAGGCCTATGACAAGTGAATCTTAGAAAAAACCTCTAATGGTCCACTTCTTAAAGTTTAGGTTCTCTAGGCTGAGGCATTTGATTCCACAACCGCGAAAAAGTCTTGCTCGATTATAGCGGGATTGGAAACTTCTCTTTGTTTTGAGTTCACGCTAAAATCGGCGCTAGCGATCCCCAATGTCACGTCGAGAAACATTTATTAACGGTTGGGGGAACGTAATGTAATTGATCCTACCATCATCTAACCTATCCACCCTAACTCCTATGTACCTTTCATGTCGTTCCCCTTCTTGTTTCGATGCGTGGAGGTCGACACGAGATTTTTCGATGGAATTCCAAGATTTCACTCTAAACACGTGCTACTTTGAGGCCTATGACAAGTGAATCTTAGAAAAAACCTCTAATGGTCCACTTCTTAAAGTTTAGGTTCTCTAGGCTGAGGCATTTGATTCCACAACCGCGAAAAAGTCTTGCTCGATTATAGCCGGATTGGAAACTTCTCTTTGTTTTGAGTTCACGCTAAAATCGGCGCTAGCGATCCCCAATGTCACGTCGAAAACATTTATTAACGGTTGGGGAACGTAATGTAATTGATCCTACCATCATCTAACCTATCCACCCTAACTCCTATGTACCTTTCATGTCGTTCCCCTTCTTGTTTGATGCGTAGGTCGACACGAGAGATTTTCGATGGAATTCCAAGATTTCACTCTAAACACGTGCTACTTTGAGGCCTATGACAAGTGAATCTTAGAAAAAACCTCTAATGGTCCACTTCTTAAAGTTTAGGTTCTCTAGGCTGAGGCATTTGATTCCACAACCGCGAAAAAGTCTTGCTCGATTATAGCCGGATTGGAAACTTCTCTTTGTTTTGAGTTCACGCTAAAATCGGCGCTAGCGGTCCCCAATGTCACGTCCAGAAACATTTATTAACAGTTGGGGAACGTAATGTAATTGATCCTACCATCATCTAACCTATCCACCCTAACTCCTATGTACCTTTCATGTCGTTCCCCTTCTTGTTTCGATGCGTAGGTCGACACGAGATTTTTCGATGGAATTCCAAGATTTCACTCTAAACACGTGCTACTTTGAGGCCTATGACAAGTGAATCTTAGAAAAAACCTCTAATGGTCCACTTCTTAAAGTTTAGGTTCTCTAGGCTGAGGCATTTGATTCCACAACCGCGAAAAAGTCTTGCTCGATTATAGCCGGATTGGAAACTTCTCTTTGTTTTGAGTTCACGCTAAAATCGGCGCTAGCGATCCCCAATGTCACGTCGAAAACATTTATTAACAGTTGGGGAACGTAATGTAATTGATCCTACCATCATCTAACCTATCCACCCTAACTCCTATGTACCTTTCATGTCGTTCCCCTTCTTGTTTCGATACGTAGGTCGACACAGAGATTTTCGATGGAATTCCAAGATTTCACTCTAAACACGTGCTACTTTGAGGCCTATGACAAGTGAATCTTAGAAAAAACCTCTCTAATGGTCCACTTCTTAAAGTTTAGGTTCTCTAGGCTGAGGCATTTGATTCCACAACCGCGAAAAAAGTCTTGCTCGATTATAGCCGGATTGGAAACTTCTCTTTGTTTTGAGTTCACGCTAAAATCGGCGCTAGCGATCCCCAATGTCACATCCGAGAAACATTTATTAACGGTTGGGGAACGTAATGTAATTGATCCTACCATCATCTAACCTATCCACCCCTAACTCCTATGTACCTTTCATGTCGTTCCCCTTCTTGTTTCGATGCGTAGGTCGACACCGAGATTTTCGATGGAATTCCAAGATTTCACTCTAAACACGTGCTACTTTGAGGCCTATGACAAGTGAATCTTAGAAAAAAACCTCTAATGGTCCACTTCTTAAAGTTTAGGTTCTCTAGGCTGAGGCATTTGATTCCACAACCGCGAAAAAGTCTTGCTCGATTATAGCGGATTGGAAACTTCTCTTTGTTTTGAGTTCACGCTAAAATCGGCGCTAGCGATCCCCAATGTCACGTCGAAACATTTATTAACGGTTGGGGAGCGTAATGTAATTGATCCTACCATCATCTAACCTATCCACCTATAACTCCTATGTACCTTTCATGTCGTTCCCCTTCTTGTTTCGATGCGTAGGTCGACACGAGAGATTTTTTGATGGAATTCCAAGATTTCACTCTAAACACGTGCTACTTTGAGGCCTATGACAAGTGAATCTTAGAAAAAACCTCTAATGGTCCACTTCTTAAAGTTTAGGTTCTCTAGGCTGAGGCATTTGATTCCACAACCGCGAAAAAAAGTCTTGCTCGATTATAGCGGGATTGGAAACTTCTCTTTGTTTTGAGTTCACGCTAAAATCGGCGCTAGCGATCCCCAATGTCACGTCGAAACATTTATTAACAGTTGGGGAACGTAATGTAATTGATCCTATCCTACCATCATCTAACCTATCCACCTAACTCCTATGTACCTTTCATGTCGTTCCCCTTCTTGTTTCGATGCGTAGGTCGACACGAGAGATTTTTCGATGGAATTCCAAGATTTCACTCTAAACACGTGCTACTTTGAGGCCTATGACAAGTGAATCTTAGAAAAAAACCTCTAATGGTCCACTTCTTAAAGTTTAGGTTCTCTAGGCTGAGGCATTTGATTCCACAACCGCGAAAAAGTCTTGCTCGATTATAGCGGATTGGAAACTTCTCTTTGTTTTGAGTTCACGCTAAAATCGGCGCTAGCGATCCCCAATGTCACGTCCGAAAACATTTATTAACAGGTTGGGGAACGTAATGTAATTGATCCTACCATCATCTAACCTATCCACCCTAACTCCTATGTACCTTTCATGTCGTTCCCCTTCTTGTTTCGATGCGTAGGTCGACACGAGAGATTTTCGATGGAATTCCAAGATTTCACTCTAAACACGTGCTACTTTGAGGCCTATGACAAGTGAATCTTAGAAAAACTCTCTAATGGTCCACTTCTTCAAGTTTAGGTTCTCTAGGCTGAGGCATTTGATTGCACAACCGCAAAAAAGTCTTGCTCGCTTATAGCCGGATTGGAAACTTCTCTTTGTTTTCAGTTCACGCTAAAATCGGCGCTAGCAGTCCCCAATGTCACGTCCAGAAACATTTATTAACGGTTGGGGAACACATTGTAATTGATCCTACCATCATCTAACCTATCCACCCTAACTCCTATGTACCTTTCATGTCGTTCCCCTTCTTGTTTCGATGCGTAGGTCGACACGAGATTTTCGATGGAATTCCAAGATTTCACTCTAAACACGTGCTACTTTGAGGCCTATGACAAGTGAATCTTAGAAAAAACCTCTAATGGTCCACTTCTTAAAGTTTAGGTTCTCTAGGCTGAGGCATTTGATTCCACAACCGCGAAAAAGTCTTGCTCGATTATAGCCGGATTGGAAACTTCTCTTTGTTTTTGAGTTCACGCTAAAATCGGCGCTAAGCGATCCCCAAATGTCACGTCCGAAACATTTATTAACGGTTGGGGAACGTAATGTAATTGATCCTACCATCATCTAACCTATCCACCTATCCACCTAACTCCTATGTACCTTTCATGTCGTTCCCCTTCTTGTTTCGATGCGTAGGTCGACACGAGATTTTCGATGGAATTCCAAGATTTCACTCTAAACACGTGCTACTTTGAGGCCTATGACAAGTGAATCTTAGAAAAAACCTCTAATGGTCCACTTCTTAAGGTTTAGGTTCTCTAGGCTGAGGCATTTGATTCCACAACTGCGAAAAAGTCTTGCTCGATTATAGCCAGATTGGAAACTTCTCTTTGTTTTGAGTTCATGCTAAAATCGGCGCTAGCGATCCCCAATGTCACGTCGAAAACATTTATTAACGGTTGGGGAACGTAATGTAATTGATCCTACCATCATCTAACCTATCCACCCTAACTCCTATGTACCTTTCATGTCGTTCCCCTTCTTGTTTCGATGCGTGGAGGTCGACACGAGAGATTTTTCGATGGAATTCCAAGATTTCACTCTAAACACGTGCTACTTTGAGGCCTATGACAAGTGAATCTTAGAAAAAACCTCTAATGGTCCACTTCTTAAAGTTTAGGTTCTCTAGGCTGAGGCATTTGATTCCACAACAACCGCGAAAAAGTCTTGCTCGATTATAGCCGGATTGGAAACTTCTCTTTGTTTTGAGTTCACGCTAAAATCGGCGCTAGCGATCCCCAATGTCACGTCGAGAAACATTTATTAACGGTTGGGGAACGTAATGTAATTGATCCTACCATCATCTAACCTATCCACCCTAACTCCTATGTACCTTTCATGTCGTTCCCCTTCTTGTTTCGATGCGTAGGTCGACCACGAGATTTTTTCGATGGAATTCAAGATTTCACTCTAAACACGTGCTACTTTGAGGCCTATGACAAGTGAATCTTAGAAAAAACCTCTAATGGTCCACTTCTTAAAGTTTAGGTTCTCTAGGCTGAGGCATTTGATTCCACAACCGCGAAAAAAAGTCTTGCTCGATTATAGCGGATTGGAAACTTCTCTTTGTTTTTTGAGTTCACGCTAAAATCGGCGCTAGCGATCCCCAATGTCACGTCCGAGAAACATTTATTAACGGTTGGGGAACACAATAATGTAATTGATCCTACCATCATCTAACCTATCCACCCCTAACTCCTATGTACCTTTCATGTCGTTCCCCTTCTTGTTTCGATGCGTAGGTCGACACGAGATTTTTCGATGGAATTCCAAGATTTCACTCTAAACACGTGCTACTTTGAGGCCTATGACAAGTGAATCTTAGAAAAAACCTCTAATGGTCCACTTCTTAAAGTTTAGGTTCTCTAGGCTGAGGCATTTGATTCCACAACCGCGAAAAAGTCTTGCTCGATTATAGCCGGATTGGAAACTTCTCTTTGTTTTGAGTTCACGCTAAAATCGGCGCTAGCGATCCCCAATGTCACGTCCGAAAACATTTATTAACGGTTGGGGAAATGTAATGTAATTGATCCTACCATCATCTAACCTATCCACCCTAACTCCTATGTACCTTTCATGTCGTTCCCCTTCTTGTTTCGATGCGTAGGTCGACACGAGAGATTTTTCGATGGAATTCCAAGATTTCACTCTAAACACGTGCTACTTTGAGGCCTATGACAAGTGAATCTTAGAAAAAACCTCTAATGGTCCACTTCTTAAAGTTTAGGTTCTCTAGGCTGAGGCATTTGATTCCACAACCGCGAAAAAGTCTTGCTCGATTATAGCGGATTGGAAACTTCTCTTTGTTTTGAGTTCACGCTAAAATCGGCGCTAGCGATCCCCAATGTCACGTCGAAAACATTTATTAACGGTTGGGGAACGTAATGTAATTGATCCTACCATCATCTAACCTATCCACCCACCTAACTCCTATGTACCTTTCATGTCGTTCCCCTTCTTGTTTCGATGCGTAGGTCGACACGAGAGATTTTCGATGGAATTCCAAGATTTCACTCTAAACACGTGCTACTTTGAGGCCTATGACAAGTGAATCTTAGAAAAAACCTCTAATGGTCCACTTCTTAAAGTTTAGGTTCTCTAGGCTGAGGCATTTGATTCCACAACCGCGAAAAAGTCTTGCTCGATTATAGCGGATTGGAAACTTCTCTTTGTTTTGAGTTCACGCTAAAATCGGCGCTAGCGATCCCAAATGTCACATCGAGAAACATTTATTAACGGTTGGGGAACGTAATGTAATTGATCCTACCATCATCTAACCTATCCACCCCCTAACTCCTATGTACCTTTCATGTCGTTCCCCTTCTTGTTTCGATGCGTAGGTCGACACGAGATTTTTCGATGGAATTCCAAGATTTCACTCTAAACACGTGCTACTTTGAGGCCTATGACAAGTGAATCTTAGAAAAACTCTCTAATGGTCCACTTCTTAAAGTTTAGGTTCTCTAGGCTGAGGCATTTGATTCCACAACCGCGAAAAAGTCTTGCTCGATTATAGCGGATTGGAAACTTCTCTTTGTTTTGAGTTCACGCTAAAATCGGCGCTAGCGATCCCAAATGTCACGTCGAAAAACATTTATTAACGGTTGGGGAACGTAATGTAATTGATCCTACCATCATCTAACCTATCCACCCTAACTCCTATGTACCTTTCATGTCGTTCCCCTTCTTGTTTGATGCGTAGGTCGACACGAGATTTTTCGATGGAATTCCAAGATTTCACTCTAAACACGTGCTACTTTGAGGCCTATGACAAGTGATTCTTAGAAAAAACCTCTAATGGTCCACTTCTTAAAGTTTAGGTTCTCTAAGCTGAGGCATTTGATTCCACAACCGCGAAAAAGTCTTGCTCGATTATAGCGGGATTGGAAACTTCTCTTTGTTTTGAGTTCACGCTAAAATCGGCGCTAGCGATCCCCAATGTCACGTCCGAAACATTTATTAACAGGTTGGGGAACGTAATGTAATTGATCCTACCATCATCTAACCTATCCACCCTAACTCCTATGTACCTTTCATGTCGTTCCCCTTCTTGTTTCGATGCGTAGGTCGACACCGAGAGATTTTTCGATGGAATTCCAAGATTTCACTCTAAACACGTGCTACTTTGAGGCCTATGACAAGTGAATCTTAGAAAAAACCTCTAATGGTCCACTTCTTAAAGTTTAGGTTCTCTAGGCTGAGGCATTTGATTCCACAACCGCGAAAAAGTCTTGCTCGATTATAGCGGATTGGAAACTTCTCTTTGTTTTGAGTTCACGCTAAAATCGGCGCTAGCGATCCCCAATGTCACGTCGAAAAATTTTATTAACAGTTGGGGAACGTAATGTAATTGATCCTACCATCATCTAACCTATCCACCTAACTCCTATGTACCTTTCATGTCGTTCCCCTTCTTGTTTCGATGCGTAGGTCGACACGAGAGATTTTCGATGGAATTCCAAGATTTCACTCTAAACACGTGCTACTTTGAGGCCTATGACAAGTGAATCTTAGAAAAAACCTCTAATGGTCCACTTCTTAAAGTTTAGGTTCTCTAGGCTGAGGCATTTGATTCCACAACCGCGAAAAAAGTCTTGCTCGATTATAGCCGGATTGGAAACTTCTCTTTGTTTTGAGTTCACGCTAAAATCGGCGCTAGCGATCCCAAATGTCACATCCGAAACATTTATTAACGGTTGGGGAACACAATGTAATTGATCCTACCATCATCTAACCTATCCACCCTAACTCCTATGTACCTTTCATGTCGTTCCCCTTCTTGTTTCGATGCGTAGGTCGACACAGAGATTTTTCGATGGAATTCCAAGATTTCACTCTAAACACGTGCTACTTTGAGGCCTATGACAAGTGAATCTTAGAAAAAACCTCTAATGGTCCACTTCTTAAAGTTTAGGTTCTCTAGGCTGAGGCATTTGATTCCACAACCGCGAAAAAGTCTTGCTCGATTATAGCGGATTGGAAACTTCTCTTTGTTTTTTTGAGTTCACGCTAAAATCGGCGCTAGCGATCCCCAATGTCACATCCGAAACATTTATTAACGGTTGGGAACGTAATGTAATTGATCCTACCATCATCTAACCTATCCACCCCTAACTCCTATGTACACCTTTCATGTCGTTCCCCTTCTTGTTTTGATGCGTGGTCGACACGAGAGATTTTCGATGGAATTCCAAGATTTCACTCTAAACACGTGCTACTTTGAGGCCTATGACAAGTGAATCTTAGAAAAAACCTCTAATGGTCCACTTCTTAAAGTTTAGGTTCTCTAGGCTGAGGCATTTGATTCCACAACCGCGAAAAAGTCTTGCTCGATTATAGCGGGATTGGAAACTTCTCTTTGTTTTGAGTTCACGCTAAAATCGGCGCTAGCGATCCCCAATGTCACGTCGAGAAACATTTATTAACGGTTGGGGAACGTAATGTAATTGATCCTACCATCATCTAACCTATCCACCCCTAACTCCTATGTACCTTTCATGTCGTTCCCCTTCTTGTTTCGATGCGTAGGTCGACACGAGATTTTTTCGATGGAATTCCAAGATTTCACTCTAAACACGTGCTACTTTGAGGCCTATGACAAGTGAATCTTAGAAAAAACCTCTAATGGTCCACTTCTTAAAGTTTAGGTTCTCTAGGCTGAGGCATTTGATTCCACAACCGCGAAAAAAGTCTTGCTCGATTATAGCGGGATTGGAAACTTCTCTTTGTTTTTTGAGTTCACGCTAAAATCGGCGCTAGCGATCCCCAATGTCACGTCGAAAACATTTATTAACAGTTGGGGAACGTAATGTAATTGATCCTACCATCATCTAACCTATCCACCCTAACTCCTATGTACCTTTCATGTCGTTCCCCTTCTTGTTTCGATACGTAGGTCGACACAGAGATTTTCGATGGAATTCCAAGATTTCACTCTAAACACGTGCTACTTTGAGGCCTATGACAAGTGAATCTTAGAAAAAACCTCTAATGGTCCACTTCTTAAAGTTTAGGTTCTCTAGGCTGAGGCATTTGATTCCACAACCGCGAAAAAGTCTTGCTCGATTATAGCCGGATTGGAAACTTCTCTTTGTTTTGAGTTCACGCTAAAATCGGCGCTAGCAGTCCCAAATGTCACGTCCAGAAACATTTATTAACAGTTGGGGAACGTAATGTAATTGATCCTACCATCATCTAACCTATCCACCCCTAACTCCTATGTACCTTTCATGTCGTTCCCCTTCTTGTTTCGGTACGTAGGTCGACACAGAGATTTTCGATGGAATTCCAAGATTTCACTCTAAACACGTGCTACTTTGAGGCCTATGACAAGTGATTCTTAGAAAAAACCTCTAATGGTCCACTTCTTAAAGTTTAGGTTCTCTAGGCTGAGGCATTTGATTCCACAACCGCGAAAAAGTCTTGCTCGATTATAGCCGGATTGGAAACTTCTCTTTGTTTTGAGTTCACGCTAAAATCGGCGCTAGCGATCCCCAAATGTCACGTCCGAAACATTTATTAACGGTTGGGGAACGTAATGTAATTGATCCTACCATCATCTAACCTATCCACCCTAACTCCTATGTACCTTTCATGTCGTTCCCCTTCTTGTTTCGATGCGTAGGTCGACACGAGAGATTTTCGATGGAATTCCAAGATTTCACTCTAAACACGTGCTACTTTGAGGCCTATGACAAGTGAATCTTAGAAAAAACCTCTAATGGTCCACTTCTTAAAGTTTAGGTTCTCTAGGCTGAGGCATTTGATTCCACAACCGCGAAAAAAGTCTTGCTCGATTATAGCCGGATTGGAAACTTCTCTTTGTTTTGAGTTCACGCTAAAATCGGCGCTAGCGATCCCCAATGTCACATCCGAAACATATATTAACGGTTGGGGAACGTAATGTAATTGATCCTACCATCATCTAACCTAACCTATCCACCCTAACTCCTATGTACCTTTCATGTCGTTCCCCTTCTTGTTTCGATGCGTAGGTCGACACCAAAAGATTTTTCGATGGAATTCAAGATTTCACTCTAAACACGTGCTACTTTGAGGCCTATGACAAGTGAATCTTAGAAAAAACCTCTAATGGTCCACTTCTTAAAGTTTAGGTTCTCTAGGCTGAGGCATTTGATTCCACAACCGCGAAAAAAGTCTTGCTCGATTATAGCCGGATTGGAAACTTCTCTTTGTTTTGAGTTCACGCTAAAATCGGCGCTAGCGATCCCCAATGTCACGTCCGAAAAACATTTATTAACAGTTGGGGAACGTAATGTAATTGATCCTACCATCATCTAACCTATCCACCCCTAACTCCTATGTACCTTTCATGTCGTTCCCCTTCTTGTTTCGATGCGTAGGTCGACCACCGAGATTTTCGATGGAATTCCAAGATTTCACTCTAAACACGTGCTACTTTGAGGCCTATGACAAGTGAATCTTAGAAAAAACCTCTAATGGTCCACTTCTTAAAGTTTAGGTTCTCTAGGCTGAGGCATTTGATTCCACAACCGCGAAAAAGTCTTGCTCGATTATAGCGGATTGGAAACTTCTCTTTGTTTTGAGTTCACGCTAAAATCGGCGCTAGCGATCCCCAATGTCACATCGAAAACATTTATTAACGGTTGGGGGAGGAACAATGTAATGTAATTGATCCTACCATCATCTAACCTATCCACCCTAACTCCTATGTACCTTTCATGTCGTTCCCCTTCTTGTTTCGATGCGTAGGTCGACACGAGAGATTTTCGATGGAATTCCAAGATTTCACTCTAAACACGTGCTACTTTGAGGCCTATGACAAGTGAATCTTAGAAAAAACCTCTAATGGTCCACTTCTTAAAGTTTAGGTTCTCTAGGCTGAGGCATTTGATTCCACAACCGCGAAAAAGTCTTGCTCGATTATAGCGGGATTGGAAACTTCTCTTTGTTTTGAGTTCACGCTAAAATCGGCGCTAGCGATCCCCAATGTCACGTCGAAAACATTTATTAACGGTTGGGGAACGTAATGTAATTGATCCTACCATCATCTAACCTATCCACCTAACTCCTATGTACCTTTCATGTCGTTCCCCTTCTTGTTTCGATGCGTAGGTCGACACGAGATTTTTCGATGGAATTCCAAGATTTCACTCTAAACACGTGCTACTTTGAGGCCTATGACAAGTGAATCTTAGAAAAAACCTCTAATGGTCCACTTCTTAAAGTTTAGGTTCTCTAGGCTGAGGCATTTGATTCCACAACCGCGAAAAAGTCTTGCTCGATTATAGCGGGATTGGAAACTTCTCTTTGTTTTGAGTTCACGCTAAAATCGGCGCTAGCGATCCCCAAATGTCACGTCCGAAAAACATTTATTAACGGTTGGGGAACGTAATGTAATTGATCCTACCATCATCTAACCTATCCACCCCTAACTCCTATGTACCTTTCATGTCGTTCCCCTTCTTGTTTCGATGCGTAGGTCGACACGAGATTTTTCGATGGAATTCCAAGATTTCACTCTAAACACGTGCTACTTTGAGGCCTATGACAAGTGAATCTTAGAAAAAACCTCTAATGGTCCACTTCTTCAAGTTTAGGTTCTCTAGGCTGAGGCATTTGATTCCACAACCGCGAAAAGTCTTGCTCGATTATAGCGGATTGGAAACTTCTCTTTGTTTTGAGTTCATGCTAAAATCGGCGCTAGCGATCCCCAATGTCACATCCGAAAACATTTATTAACGGTTGGGGAACACAATGTAATTGATCCTACCATCATCTAACCTATCCACCCAAACTCCTATGTACCTTTCATGTCGTTCCCCTTCTTGTTTCGATGCGTAGGTCGACACCGAGATTTTTTCGATGGAATTCCAAGATTTCACTCTAAACACGTGCTACTTTGAGGCCTATGACAAGTGAATCTTAGAAAAAACCTCTAATGGTCCACTTCTTAAAGTTTAGGTTCTCTAGGCTGAGGCATTTGATTCCACAACCGCGAAAAGTCTTGCTCGATTATAGCCGGATTGGAAACTTCTCTTTGTTTTGAGTTCACGCTAAAATCGGCGCTAGCGATCCCCAATGTCACGTCGAAAACATTTATTAACAGTTGGGGAACGTAATGTAATTGATCCTACCATCATCTAACCTATCCACCCTAACTCCTATGTACCTTTCATGTCGTTCCCCTTCTTGTTTCGATGCGTAGGTCGACCGAGAGATTTTCGATGGAATTCCAAGATTTCACTCTAAACACGTGCTACTTTGAGGCCTATGACAAGTGAATCTTAGAAAAACTCTCTAATGGTCCACTTCTTCAAGTTTAGGTTCTCTAGGCTGAGGCATTTGATTCCACAACCGCGAAAAAGTCTTGCTCGATTATAGCCGGATTGGAAACTTCTCTTTGTTTTGAGTTCATGCTAAAATCGGCGCTAGCAGTCCCTAATGTCACATCCAGAAACATATATTAACGGTTGGGGAACACAATGTAATTGATCCTACCATCTAATTGATCCTACAATCTTCTAACCTATCCACCCTAACTCCTATGTACCTTTCATGTCGTTCCCCTTCTTGTTTCGTGCGTAGGTCGACACCGATTTTTCGATGGAATTCCAAGATTTCACTCTAAACACGTGCTACTTTGAGGCCTATGACAAGTGAATCTTAGAAAAAACCTCTAATGGTCCACTTCTTAAAGTTTAGGTTCTCTAGGCTGAGGCATTTGATTCCACAACCGCGAAAAAGTCTTGCTCGATTATAGCCGGATTGGAAACTTCTCTTTGTTTTGAGTTCACGCTAAAATCGGCGCTAGCAGTCCCCAATGTCACGTCCAGAAACATTTATTAACAGTTGGGGAACGTAATGTAATTGATCCTACCATCATCTAACCTATCCACCCTAACTCCTATGTACCTTTCATGTCGTTCCCCTTCTTGTTTCGGTACGTAGGTCGACACAGAGATTTTCGATGGAATTCCAAGATTTCACTCTAAACACGTGCTACTTTGAGGCCTATGACAAGTGAATCTTAGAAAAACTCTCTAATGGTCCACTTCTTAAAGTTTAGGTTCTCTAGGCTGAGGCATTTGATTCCACAACCGCGAAAAAGTCTTGCTCGATTATAGCCGGATTGGAAACTTCTCTTTGTTTTGAGTTCACGCTAAAATCGGCACTAGCAGTCCCAAATGTCACATCCAGAAACATATATTAACAGTTGGGGAACGTAATGTAATTGATCCTACCATCATCTAACCTATCCACCCTAACTCCTATGTACCTTTCATGTCGTTCCCCTTCTTGTTTCGATGCGTAGGTCGACACGAGAGATTTTCGATGGAATTCCAAGATTTCACTCTAAACACGTGCTACTTTGAGGCCTATGACAAGTGAATCTTAGAAAAAACTCTCTAATGGTCCACTTCTTCAAAGTTTAGGTTCTCTAGGGTGAGGCATTTGATTCCACAACCGCGAAAAAGTCTTGCTCGATTATAGCCGGATTGGAAACTTCTCTTTGTTTTTTTGAGTTCATGCTAAAATCGGCGCTAGCGATCCCCAATGTCACATCCGAAACATATATTAACGGTTGGGGGAACACAATGTAATTGATCCTACCATGTAATTGATCCTACAATCTTCTAACCTATCCACCCAAACTCCTATGTACCTTTCATGTCATTCCCCTTCGTATTTCGATACGTAGGTCGACACCGAGATTTTCGATGGAATTCCAAGATTTCACTCTAAACACGTGCTACTTTGAGGCCTATGACAAGTGAATCTTAGAAAAAACCTCTAATGGTCCACTTCTTAAAGTTTAGGTTCTCTAGGCTGAGGCATTTGATTCCACAACCCATGAAAAAGTCTTGCTCGATTATAGCCGGATTGGAAACTTCTCTTTGTTTTGAGTTCACGCTAAAATCGGCGCTAGCGATCCCCAATGTCACGTCCGAAAACATTTATTAACGGTTGGGGAACGTAATGTAATTGATCCTACCATCATCTAACCTATCCACCCTAACTCCTATGTACCTTTCATGTCGTTCCCCTTCTTGTTTCGATGCGTGGGGTCGACATAGAGATTTTCGATGGAATTCCAAGATTTCACTCTAAACACGTGCTACTTTGAGGCCTATGACAAGTGAATCTTAGAAAAAAACCTCTAATGGTCCACTTCTTAAAGTTTAGGTTCTCTAGGCTGAGGCATTTGATTCCACAACCGCGAAAAAGTCTTGCTCGATTATAGCGGGATTGGAAACTTCTCTTTGTTTTTTGAGTTCACGCTAAAATCGGCGCTAGCGATCCCCAATGTCACATCCGAAAACATTTATTAACAGTTGGGGAACGTAATGTAATTGATCCTACCATCATCTAACCTATCCACCCTAACTCCTATGTACCTTTCATGTCGTTCCCCTTCTTGTTTCGATGCGTAGGTCGACACGAAGATTTTCGATGGAATTCCAAGATTTCACTCTAAACACGTGCTACTTTGAGGCCTATGACAAGTGAATCTTAGAAAAACTCTCTAATGGTCCACTTCTTAAAGTTTAGGTTCTCTAGGCTGAGGCATTTGATTCCACAACCCGCGAAAAAGTCTTGCTCGATTATAGCCGGATTGGAAACTTCTCTTTGTTTTGAGTTCACGCTAAAATCGGCGCTAGCGATCCCCAATGTCACGTCCGAAAACATTTATTAACGGTTGGGGAACGTAATGTAATTGATCCTACCATCATCTAACCTATCCACCCTAACTCCTATGTACCTTTCATGTCGTTCCCCTTCTTGTTTCGATGCGTAGGTCGACACAGAGATTTTCGATGGAATTCCAAGATTTCACTCTAAACACGTGCTACTTTGAGGCCTATGACAAGTGATTCTTAGAAAAAACCTCTAATGGTCCACTTCTTAAAGTTTAGGTTCTCTAGGCTGAGGCATTTGATTCCACAACCGCGAAAAAGTCTTGCTCGATTATAGCCGGATTGGAAACTTCTCTTTGTTTTTTGAGTTCACGCTAAAATCGGCGCTAGCGATCCCCAATGTCACGTCCAGAAACATTTATTAACAGTTGGGGAACGTAATGTAATTGATCCTACCATCATCTAACCTATCCACCCTAACTCCAATGTACCTTTCATGTCGTTCCCCTTCTTGTTTCGATACGTAGGTCGACATAGAGATTTTCGATGGAATTCCAAGATTTCACTCTAAACACGTGCTACTTTGAGGCCTATGACAAGTGAATCTTAGAAAAAACCTCTAATGGTCCACTTCTTAAAGTTTAGGTTCTCTAGGCTGAGGCATTTGATTCCACAACCGCGAAAAAGTCTTGCTCGATTATAGCCGGATTGGAAACTTCTCTTTGTTTTGAGTTCACGCTAAAATCGGCGCTAGCAGTCCCCAATGTCACGTCCAGAAACA
This sequence comes from Hyparrhenia diplandra, assembly GCA_015847255.1. Classification (NCBI taxonomy): domain Eukaryota; kingdom Viridiplantae; phylum Streptophyta; class Magnoliopsida; order Poales; family Poaceae; genus Hyparrhenia; species Hyparrhenia diplandra. The sequence continues at coordinate 14,731 of JADLZK010000522.1, read as the reverse complement.
TTTATTAACAGTTGGGGAACGTAATGTAATTGATCCTACCATCATCTAACCTATCCACCCTAACTCCTATGTACCTTTCATGTCGTTCCCCTTCTTGTTTCGGTACGTAGGTCGACACAGAGATTTTCGATGGAATTCCAAGATTTCACTCTAAACACGTGCCACTTTGAGGCCTATGACAAGTGATTCTTAGAAAAAACCTCTAATGGTCCACTTCTTAAAGTTTAGGTTCTCTAGGCTGAGGCATTTGATTCCACAACCGCGAAAAAGTCATGCTCGATTATAGCCGGATTGGAAACTTCTCTTTGTTTTGAGTTCACGCTAAAATCGGCACTAGCAGTCCCAAATGTCACATCCAGAAACATATATTAATAGTTGGGGAACGTAATGTAATTGATCCTACCATCATCTAACCTATCCACCCTAACTCCTATGTACCTTTCATGTCGTTCCCCTTCTTGTTTCGATACGTAGGTCGACACAGAGATTTTCGATGGAATTCCAAGATTTCACTCTAAACACGTGCTACTTTGAGGCCTATGACAAGTGAATCTTAGAAAAACTCTCTAATGGTCCACTTCTTCAAGTTTAGGTTCTCTAGGCTGAGGCATTTGATTGCACAACCGCGAAAAAGTCTTGCTCGATTATAGCCGGATTGGAAACTTCTCTTTGTTTTGAGTTCATGCTAAAATCGGCGCTAGCAGTCCCTAATGTCACATCCAGAAACATATATTAACGGTTGGGGAACACAATGTAATTGATCCTACCATGTAATTGATCCTACAATCTTCTAACCTATCCACCCTAACTCCTATGTACCTTTCATGTCATTCCCCTTCTTATTTCGGTACGTAGGTCGACACCGAGATTTTCGATGCAATTCCAAGATTTCACTCTAAACACGTGCTACTTTGAGGCCTATGACAAGTGAATCTTAGAAAAAACCTCTAATGGTCCACTTCTTAAAGTTTAGGTTCTCTAGGCTGAGGCATTTGATTCCACAACCGCGAAAAAGTCTTGCTCGATTATAGCCGGATTGGAAACTTCTCTTTGTTTTGAGTTCACGCTAAAATCGGCGCTAGCAGTCCCCAATGTCACGTCCAGAAACATTTATTAACAGTTGGGGAACGTAATGTAATTGATCCTACCATCATCTAACCTATCCACCCTAACTCCTATGTACCTTTCATGTCGTTCCCCTTCTTGTTTCGATACGTAGGTCGACACAGAGATTTTCGATGGAATTCCAAGATTTCACTCTAAACACGTGCTACTTTGAGGCCTATGACAAGTGATTCTTAGAAAAAAACCTCTAATGGTCCACTTTTTAAAGTTTAGGTTCTCTAGGCTGAGGCATTTGATTCCACAACCGCGAAAAAGTCATGCTCGATTATAGCCGGATTGGAAACTTCTCTTTGTTTTTGAGTTCACGCTAAAATCGGCACTAGCGATCCCAAATGTCACATCCGAAAACATATATTAACAGGTTGGGGAAACGTAATGTAATTGATCCTACCATCATCTAACCTATCCACCCTAACTCCCTATGTACCTTTCATGTCGTTCCCCTTCTTGTTTCGTTACGTAGGTCGACACCGAGATTTTCGATGGAATTCCAAGATTTCACTCTAAACACGTGCTACTTTGAGGCCTATGACAAGTGAATCTTAGAAAAAACCTCTAATGGTCCACTTCTTAAAGTTTAGGTTCTCTAGGCTGAGGCATTTGATTCCACAACCGCGAAAAAGTCTTGCTCGATTATAGCCGGATTGGAAACTTCTCTTTGTTTTGAGTTCACGCTAAAATCGGCGCTAGCAGTCCCCAATGTCACGTCCAGAAACATTTATTAAGTAATTGATCCTACCATCGTCTAACCTATCCACCCTAACTCCTATGTACCTTTCATGTCGTTCCCCTTCTTGTTTCGATACGTAGGTCGACACGAGAGATTTTCGATGGAATTCCACTACACCACAACACTTTTTTTTTTGGGTGAGACATCCTCGGCAAAAAGTTGTTTTTATCGTTAAGCGATCTGTCCCTAAAGATAACCTAGAGACTATGTGTCGGTAATTATGAATTTAGCGATACATCATGCATGTCGCTATACATATTGGCCAGAGCGATGCATTAAGCTAAACATAAATCTGCCGTCACTAATGCGTAAGCTAACAAATAAGTGGGCCCCATCTAGCTCTTGCATCCGGCCCACCCAGCGCCCGTGGCTTGCTGCAGCGGGTAAATTTTGGCTTTTGCCAGCGTAAATTTAGGCCTAGTTCATGTGAGCAAAAGAAACCTAGATTTTTCCCCCCAAATTCCACCGGTAGCCACCCTCTCCCTCAAACTGCGCCGCCCTTTCCCTCCCAATCTCCCGTCGTCGCCGCCCTCCCAAAAGTTCCCATCGTCGCTCCCCAAACTCCCTCCCCTCACTTCGCTCCTTCGCCCTTTGCCGCCACCGCGTCCATCCCAAACTCCTGCTTGTGACGCCGCCGCGTCGTCCCACCCCTCCCCGCACCCACCGCCGCGTCCGTCCCACCCTCCTGGCGCCCGCGCCACCTTGGCAGCGGTTGTGTCCGTCAAAACTCCCATCGCGCCCCAGCCTTCCCAACTCCGACCCGCCTCCCTCTCTGATGTCCCCATCCCACCCTCGCCGCCCTCTGCTCCCTCCCTAGCCGCGTCCGTCCATCTCTAATTTCCGTCCTACGCCGTCCTCAATTCCTCTCGCTTAGGCCCATAGTGCTGAGAGAGCCGCCCCCACGCCGCCCTCCACTGGTCGGCCCGTCCATCCCTCCGTAGCACGCGAGCAGCGGCACCTAGACGCCCGTCGGTGGACTGAAGGCGCATCTGAGAACACGAGAAGGAGCCCTTCGGCGTGGAGCAGCAGCCTGTAGCCTCCGCGGTGGAGCACGTGACGAGTTCTTCAATGGAGGAGCAGTAGCGGCGGCCGTGGCCTCCGATTTCTCCTCCTCCGGAGTACATCGATGGAGCACGGAGTGGGAGTGCTCCAACGGAGGAGCGGCGGCAGCCAAAGCCTCCAATTTACGCTTCGGAACAGATCCATCGGTATGTGCAAATACCCTCCTGTGGTTCTTTCTTTGAGGTCTTTGAAAAATGAGATTCCGATATGGACAGTAGTTAATTATCGGGCATTAGCAAAGCTCTAGTGGCTTCGTATTGGATCTGAGTAACTTTAATAATATGCCCTTCCACTTACCAATCATAGGTGATTTTGTTCCCATGGACTTGAGAAAAATTATAAAATGATAATTATCTGCATGCCTTCGATTCAGTCAAGACCCCAAATGAGCTTCTTTTATGTCTCAATGTGATGGTCGATCTGTTTTGCACAAGTTGCTTAGGGCGGTGTTGAATTTCTAGATGCAGAGTTGCCAATATTTATTTCTTCACGATCCAATCGCATCATAAAAGAAGCTATTATATGCGATTGTTTTGACATTTTACATCAGATTTTTAGATTAGTGTAATGCTCATTTGTGGGTAGTACTACTAGTTCACTAGTACTACAAAAACCTTGGATCTGCAGTACACACCTGCAGCTATGTGCATTTGTTTTTGCTAGCTTGTTTGAACAATTGGGAACATCCAAAGATGTCAAAGTTCAAGAGATTATCCTACAATTAGTGAGGCCTTGATATATTATTAATATTAAGAGATTGTTGTTTTCCAGTGTTCAAGCAGGCATAATTGATTTACTCTTTCTAATTTATTTCAGCTCACTAGGTGAAAGTATTGTGGAGCTAGCCTAGTAAACCCAACAAGTTGTAGATCTGCTGCATCGACACCGTCCTCTTCTCATTGTTGCTTGCAGCCAACAGATTGAAGTACTGCAGGTACACACTCAGTCCCACAAAGACTCATGGATAAATCATGGATCTATAGTGATGCTAGGCACACAAAGGATTACTTAAAAGGGGTCAACAGGTTTCCTAGCCTTTGCATTTAGAAATTCAGCGGTAGGGGATAAAATACTATGCCCTTGCAAAAAGTGTGTTAACTCATTTTGGAGGAACTCAAGTGATATTCGAGAGCACTTGATATGTGATGGGTTTCTAGAAGGGTACACAACCTGAACTTACATGGAGAAGCTAGTTCCTCTTACCTGAATACAAACAATGGTGATGGGGCTGATCTTGTGGAAGAGTCTAGTGAAGAGGATGACATATCCGCATTGCTTAGAGACCTAGCATGTGGTTTAGATGATAGAGGGGATTTTGAAGATGACAGTTACGTTGAGCTTCCTAAAGAACTAGTTGACCTCAAAAGTTGGTAGAAGCCAATAATCAACAATTATTTCCTAATTGCAAGAAGTACACTAAGCTGCGTTTCTTGATTAGGCTTCTTCACATCAAGCTCCTTGGAGGATGGACCGATAGAAGTTTTGACCTTACGCTAGATTTGTTTAATGATGTCTTATCCGAGGGTTCAAAACTACCTAAAAACTACTACGAAACTAAGAAATTGATTAAGTCCATAGGACTTGGGTACATTAGTATTCATGCTTGTGAAAATGATTGCATTCTATCTTTGGAATGGACATGAAAACTCTGATTCATGTCCAAAGTGCAAGGTTTCACGTTGGAAATCGGCTAGGAAGAGTCTAGATGGGAAACATGTGTACAAGGTTCCTAAGAAGGTTCTTCGGTACTTTCCGATAAAGAAAAGCCTCCAAAGATTGTTTCTATGTTCTAAAAAACAAAGCTCTCTAACAAGATGGCATGATGAGGAGAGAAACAAGAGATGATATTCTTAGGCATCCCGCAGATTCTCGATCTATGGAAGGACTTTGATATTAAACATCCCGAGTTTGCTAAGGAAAGCGAGAAATATACGTCTTGCATTTGCCACGATGGTTTTAATCCTTATAGAACCCGGACTATTAGCTATAGCATTTGGCCTCGTATATGTATTCCCTACAACTTTCCACCATCAATGTGCATGAAGCAATCAAATTTCATACTCTCTTTACTAATTCTGGAAGGCAAGCTCCCCGTAGTGATATGGATGTTTTTCTTGAGCCATTTATGAATGATATGTTAGATATGTTTGTCACGGGGATTAGAACTTATGATGCATCGGGGCGTGAGTGGTTCCAACTAAGGGCGGCAGGTGTTGTGGACTATTACGGACTTCCCGTGTCTAGGCTATGCATCCGGCCGTGTGAACGCCGGTGAAGCGGCATGCCCCGATTGCCACTCATATACTTGTTCACATAGACTTGGCAAGGGCGGAAGACTTGCTATATGGATCATCGTAGGTTTTTGGATGAAAACCACCCATTTAGGTTCGATGTTGATAAGTTTGGTTCAACTGAAGTTAGGCGGGCACCTACTCCACTCTCTCGGGAGGAAGTGCTGGAGTGTACTAAGGATATTGTTACGTTTTTGGAAAGGATCCGTCCGGAAAGAAACCAACAAGGGAAGAAACGCAAGGTGGGGAGCCATTAGTCATTTTTAAAAGGAGGTCTCTTTGGTTTAAACTTCCCTATTGGAAAGATTTGTTGCTTTGCGGCATAACTTTGATGTCATGCACATAGGGAAAAAAATGTGTATGAGAACTTTGGTAATACATTCTTGGATACCGAAGGGAAATCTAAGGATAATCTGAATTCTCGCTTAGACCTTCAAGCTATAGGTATTAGAAGTGATCTCCACCCTGTTGATGTTGAAGACCAATTTTATTTACCACCTGCACCATATACAATGAGTCCTGATGAGAAGAAATTATATTGTGAAGTACCGAAAGGGGTAAAATTTCCTGCTGGTTTTAAGCGCCCGATATACGTCCACAATGTTCATGTCAATGAGAGAAAGGTGTTTGGGCTTAAGAGTCATGAATGCCACATCGTTCTACAACACTTCTTGCCGCTTGTGTGAGGAAAATATTGCCGGAAGTAGTTAGTGCAGCAAAGATGATACGTGTTAGTCATTTCTTCAAGAAAATTTGTGCCCCCTTGCTTTCCTAAAAGTGATATGGATAGTCTAGAGGCTGAAATAGCTGAGACCTTAAGCCTTCTAGAGACTATATTCCTTCCGTCCTTTTTGACATTATGATACATCGATGGTCCATCTTCCCGCCCAAGCAAGAGTGGGCCGGTCCAAGACATTTCCGTAGCATGTGGCCTGTTGAGAGGTAATTTTTGTGAGTGTATTGCAGCATATGTATAAAAAAAATACATCTTGTTTTGTAGGATATAATGAGCCTATTTTATTTATATATAGGTTTTTGATGAGATTGAAAGGTGATGTCCGTACAAAAAGCCATCCGGAGGGATCAATTATGGAGGGTTTCATGTTTTATGAGAGCCTTAGACTTTGTGGACACTATTTAAACAACCGAGCGCCTAGAAATGTTGAAGGGCTGCAAGCTGAAAATTCCACAACCCCTTTCTTTGATAGCAATGGGCGGGGTTTAGTTGGGAGGTGCACAAAGTGAGTTTAGACCACAAGACTTGGTTGCAAGCACATAGATATGTTTTGTTCAACTATCCAAATATAGGCCCTTACTTGGAGTAAGTAATCTGCTTCACTTCACATGATGTGTTTAGATTTCTTTAGCATGGTAAGATGATAAATTCACCTTTGCGTAAAGTATGGTCACCATCTATCCTCAATCGGTGTTTCAAACCAACGAGCTGTCAACCGAATGCAACACAAATGCTTCCATGAGTGGTTTAGGTCGCATGTAAGAAGGAAGATAACTTAACATTTTCTCGCAATCAAAGTTGAACTTATCATTTACCTTAATAATAACATTTCTTACTAACCATAGGTGGAAGAAACATGTGATGAAGTACCAGATGAGATACAAATCTTAGCCAAGGCGCCAATCATGAGTGCACAAAAATACAAGAGCTACAGAATTAATGGATTTGATTTTCACACCGAGTCCTATGATGTGGGTAGGGGTGTCCAAAATAGTGGGGTAGCTCGGTTGCGTAATCTACATGCTTTCGAGGGGCGATAATGATACCGTCACAAAGTAGGAAACAAGACTTATTATGGCATTATAAAGGAGATAGTTGAATTGAACTATAACCACAAAGGAAATGTTGTTCTTTTGAAGTGTGATTGGGTTGACAATCGTGGTAATGCGTGGCAAATGGGTTAAAACTGATCGGGTTTGGGGTCACCATGTCAACTTTAAACATTTATTCAATACCGGGTGAAAAAATATCGATGAACCTTTCATACTAGCATCACAAGCGAAGCAAGTCTTCTATGTTCCCGAACATGCTGGTTCTGAGTGGGTTTACGTTCATCAGTCCAAACCAAGAGACTTCTATGATATGGATAATTTGGAGAGTGAGCACCTAGACAATGGCAATGGACTAGTTCTACCATTGCCTGATCTAAATGCAAAGGTGACTGTGGATGTTATTAATGGGGTTATCCCCACATCTAGGACAGACATAGATGGTATAATTGTTGATCCTAAAAAGTAAGTGTTATTTATGCGGTATGTGATTGTCTCATTGATTACTTGAAATTTTTGTTCCCTTCAGTTTGTATTATTTTTTATACAAGGGAAACTTTGCTAATTCCTTTGTATCTTTTTAGGGGAAAAAATGTCAAGCGCAAGAGGCAACAAAGATGATGGCATGAATGAGTATGAGAGGCAGAAATGGGAACAAGTTGCAAGAAACAAGGAGAAGATGGAATCCCTTCGTCTTTGTCGGTTGAGGGCGTAACTCCAAATTCGGCCTCCCCAACCAAGTAAAAGAGCAAAGGTATAGCTTTTCCTTATTCTTCGGACCATGTTTTCATTAATGCAAGTTTGGTGGCAGTGAAGTGGCATGCATGAGCAGCGGCGGCACTCGTTGTCTCTAAAATAATTGTTGGGTACAAGTATTCTCGCTCTAGTTTATTCATAGGTGCATCCCTAAAATATTTGTTGTCTTTGTTAGGGCCTGTCATGTCCAATATTTTTCCCGTATGTCCAAAGCACTAGTTACAAAATATGATATCCTGTATGTCCAAAGAACCAAACATGTTACTGGGTAATTTGTATTGGTTCTAGTCTGAACTCTCTCGATAGACATATGGAGTGTAGTAGCGGCTTAAACAACATTGTTACCGGTATTGAAGTTTGGAATTGTTGCACATTGTCCAAATCAAAAGTAAACTAGTACAAATACTAATTGGCATTGTCATGTGCATTTTCTTGTAGAGAACTCATATCACAAGTGATGCAGCCATTGAACATCATAATTTGCGACCAAGACCACAAAGAAATTATGTTGAGACTCAGAAATGATCGATTAATGGTGGCCCCGATTATGAAGTAGTTGGAGAGTTCTTATCTAATAATGAAGGTACTGTATTTCGATCATTTCTAATAACATTTTCTGTAATTTCTGGCTACAATTTGTGAGAACCATATGCTAATATTTTCTGAAAATACTCACATTATGCTCATCTGTACAGATTTGCACAAAGGGTACTAAAAGAGGAATGGAAGGAAAATCACCACAATGAATGAGATATTTTCAAGGAAACCCGACATGCCTAAAATCAAAATAATAGTCAATGAATATGGACAGCCTATAGGGGAAAATTATAGGAAGTTTGCTAGTGCCATTGGTTGCCAAGTGAGAAAGGTATTACCGGTTCGATTTAATGATTGGAGGGTTGTTCCCTTTAGCAAAGAAAAATGAAGTTTGGGCTTATATGCGGGTATATCATTGTCTCCGCCCTTTTGTGCATCAATAATCAACCATTTTAGTAGCAATCAAATACCCATATAACAATTTGTACATGATCCGATGGATCCTTTTCAATGGAAAATTAGGATTTCTTTGATGTTGATGATCTTTGTCAAGAAATGGTTTATGGATTCGGCTGCAAAGAAGTGGAAGGACTACAAAGCGGACTTAAAAGAGGATTATTTTGATGAAGCATTAACGGATGAACAAGCGGAAGGAAAGACTTAAACACATACTTGAATGAGGAAGACATCGATGGCCTTATGTTTTCGAGGTCTCTCCGAATGTCAAGTAAGGAACAGTTCATATGAATCTCTTTTTTCCATTACTTGTTCATGAATGTGCAAATCTCAATTATTTCTACCATAGGCTCGCAGTGAAAGAGGAAAAGCAAATCGTTCTAATTTGAAAGTTCACCATACATCCGAAGCATCGGCTTTGCTTGTCGTAGTGATAAAATGGTACATAATCCCATCATCCAGTTTTTTAGTTCTTTTTTTTTATCTATGACAGCTACTTTATTTTGGAGCATTTTCATTAGTAAATAGTTATCTTCCTTGTAGGGTAAAACACTTGACGCACCCCGCGAAGAGATGAGTCGTACATCGATACACACACAAAGCAAAAATGGAGTACCTTTAAGGGAGGCAAAGAAACAATTGTAAGTCGGTGATATGTTATACACTTCACTTATTTATATTTTCTAGGAGAATCATTATATACTTGATTTATTTATATTAACCCCCAAAAAGGAACATGGATCTGTTATACACTTATTTATATTTTGTAGGAGAGTCTTAAAGCTATTGTTGAAGCTCAACCAGAGTTGAAGGATAAAACAATTCAAGAAGGTGATGCTTATGTTTGCTTTGTTTGTGGAGCAAAAAGAGCCAAGAGGTCGTGTTCGTCTTTTGGGTCCGGGACCAACTCCCCAAGAGGTTGGTATCCCAGGGCTCAAAGCGCTCATGTCAACAAGGATGCAAATGGAAATTTGGTCTCGACAACAAGCTGAAAGTAAGAACAGAGCGCTTGAGCAACGCATTGCGTAATTGGAAGCGGAAAGGATGGCACAAGGAAGGGCAAATGTGGAAGTCCCGTCGCAAAGATGGCTCTAATTCACGACGGATATCGTAAAAAACTTGAAACTGAATTATCTCTTTACTTGTCTAGATGTGAACACAAATTTATCTAGTACCCGTGAATGAATGTTATTGTTTTGATTCTTGTGTAGAGTCCGACACACTGAAGGACCTCTCGATGAGGCACATAATGCTCCTCCTCGTGAAGAATATGATAATTATGTAGAGGATGAAGACTATGATCATTATGACATGGTGGATGAGAACATGAGCCCCCCATAGGCATCTTTGCAGCCCAACCAGCTTAGGAATATCACTCTCTTGCACCAAGTCATGTCCACCCATGCATTGCAAATGATACACATGTAATCTAGCCATGCTTTGCTACAATCTTTCTCTTTGTGATTTCAAATATGTTCCAAATGCTTTATAGTTGTCTCATGAGTGCATCATTTATTTTAGGTTGCGATGGAACGTAGCTTGCTGCCCCCTAGGCCTACTGCAGCCCAATCAATTATTAACAAGACTGGCCGCACCAACAAATGATATCCTCCCTCATTTGAAATGATACACATGTAGTCTTGCAATGCTTCAGCAATGTCTCTCTATGATTTTAATAATGTTCGATGTTTTGCAACCCTCATGAGTGTATGTCTACTTCAGCTGAAACCGATGAGAGCTTGGTCCCCATAGACATGATGCAGCCCGTTCACCTTTAAAAAAAACAACTACAACAACAAAGGATGGCCCTCGCTTTTCTCACCATGACCTTGTAATCTCTTTTTTCTCCCGTGTTCTTTTTGTGGTTTCATATGTGCTCCCCTCGCTTTAAAATTCTTATGGGTGCATACTTTATTTCAGCTTGGAAAGGATGTGATATTATATATTGTATTGAGGACTGAATTACCTCGGCTAAGGGAACAAATCATTTCAATTGATCCAAACAACATGGTAGGAGGCCAGCCTCTTGGGAAAGAATATTGTGAAGTAATTGTTGATCTTGTGATGAAAAGGGACGCGATACTTTGCCTCGGCCTTATCGGGACATCAAGACTATGGCAAATGCCGACATGATGAGCATCGCATGGCCATACAATAAAGTAATAAACTGGACTTGACATATTTCTCATTCTTGTTTGATCCGTGATGCATGACCAATATACCTAATTAAACCTATCCGTGATAGATAAAGGCATGCGAAAGAAGGGAAGCAAGAACGCATCTAGTACACCTCTCAAGGGCAATTTGAGGTATATGTCGAAATTGTTAGCTCACAAAGAGTACAAAATCCGTGCTCATGCCTAATTATATACTGTGGGCTCATACAATGGTGTGTAGATTTGGTTGAACTCATACAATGGTGTTTAGATTTGGTTGAACATGTACAAGAGGCTCATGCGAACCTAGTGACCACTTGTTAAAGGCATATTTGAATATATTTGCAAGGCAATTACTCCATTCTCGCACAAACCCACTACCGTGGTAACAAGCAATTTGGATACTTGGACAAGTGCTATGCATATGTTAACCTTTGCACTAAACTAATAACTTAATATTAGTGGGGTTTGAACAGTAAGTGAGCATTTGAAAGAAATGGGAAAAAATATCCATGCTATTTAAGCACTATATTGAGAAAAGTGAAGGACCTTGAAATCATTTCAGTTGTCTTCAAAATTTGCATCACCGCCTATTTTTCGCTTTATGTTCACATGATAATTTTTTTGGCATGTTTGAAAAATATCTCCCATAGTTATTTCCATCTCGATTCAATTGCTCCCGCAGTAGCAAATGAAAGCAATATTACTAATGGCGGTTCAATAATAGATAAATATTATTTCACAAGTAGGTATACCTTATCTAGGTGAATGTGACCAACAAGGCATTGTGCTTCTTGAGTTGCTTCTTGTCGCTACTACGAAATAGGACAATGGTTGGACTGATGACAAAGATACATTGAATCCATAAGTGATTGTTATTATTATAACTCCACATTGTGGCCTAAGGTGGACGGAGCAAACTTAAATAAAGTACCGGTTTACATCGAAGAAACTTATATTGCACAATATCACTTGCCAATTAAAAACTTACATTGCACAACAACAAACTTCACTTACTTTCTTCACTTGCCTAATTACATGGTTATTATATTTTTCGTGAACTCGTTGACAAAGAATTGACTTGAGTTGCTTCAAATTGGTTCACATAACCTTGGTCGTGCTTTTGGATTTTAGTTCCTAGAAATGATTGTGTGCACAAACCTTAATATATCAAACACACTATTATTATATTGCTCGTTGTGCATTGATCATGTAAGCTTTTGGTGGGTGGTCGTTGGATGATGTAATGTGCAAGACTAGATTCTATCTTAGCTTGTTGGGATTATATATGTAACCTTTTGGTGGATTACTATGTAATGTAAGACAAGTTCGGAGATCTTATTATATATTGACCTTCATGTGATTTATGTGCTTCAATATCTTTTATTGTGTGGATACCGGGCATGAATGTGGGTTTGATATGTGCTAAATGTGTTCTAATTGTATTTTTATATTTTTTTTAATACTTAAATTATCTTGTTGAACGATCCGTCGCTATAGATATCAAGACTCGTTGGATGATCTGTCGGTGTATGCTTTCTACGCCAAACCATCCGTCGCGAAACTTAGCAAAGATAATATCCGCCGCTATAAATATTCTAAGCATCGACTATCTCGGCCGATAAAAGTGTTGTCTGTCGCTAAATATTTTTAGCGGCAGGACTTACACCGGCCGGAAGAGTCTGTCGCTATAACTCTTTAGGGTCGGGCGTGTCAGTCAGAATCGCTTTTTAGGGTCGATCGTCGTCCCTAAAGTTGGTGTTGTGGTGTAGTGTTCCAAGATTTCACTCTAAACACGTGCTACTTTGAGGCCTATGACAAGTGAATCTTAGAAAAAACCTCTAATGGTCCACTTTTTAAAGTTTAGGTTCTCTAGGCCGAGGCATTTGATTCCACAACCGCGAAAAAGTCATGCTCGATTATAGCCGGATTGGAAACTTCTTTTGTTTTGAGTTCACGCTAAAATCGCCCTAGCAAAATCCCAAATGTCACATCCGTAAACATATATTAACAGTTGGGGAACGTAATGTAATTGATCCTACCATCATCTAACCTATCCACCCCCTAACTCCTATGTACCTTTCATGTCGCTCCCCTTCTTGTTTCGATGACGTAGGCTCCATTACGTAGATTTTCGATGGAATTCCAAGATTTCACTCTAAACACGTGCTACTTTGAGGCCTATGACAAGTGAATCTTAGAAAAACTCTCTAATGGTCCACTTCTTCAAGTTTAGGTTTTGTAGGTCGAGGCATTTGATTGCACAAATCGCGAAAAAGTCTTGCTCGCTTATAGCCTGGATTGGAAACTTCTCTTTGTTTTGAGTTCATGCTAAAATCTACGCTTAGCGATCCCTAATGTCACATCCGTAAAACATATATTAACGGTTGGGGAACACAATGTAATTGATCCTACCATGTAATTGATCCTACAATCTTCTAACCTATCCACCCTAACTCCTATGTACCTTTCATGTCGTTCCCCTTCTTATTGCGGTACGTAGGTCGACACCGAGATTTTCGATGGAATTCCAAGATTTCACTCTAAACACGTGCTACTTTGAGGCCTATGACAAGTGAATCTTAGAAAAAACCTCTAATGGTCCACTTCTTAAAGTTTAGGTTCTCTAGGTGAGGCATTTGATTCCACAACCGTAAAAAGTCTTGCTCGATTATAGCCGATTGGAAACTTCTCTTTGTTTTGAGCTCACGCTAAAATCGGGCGCTAGCAAAATCCCAATGTCACGTCCGTAAACATTTATTAACAGTTGGGGAACGTAATGTAATTGATCCTACCATCATCTAACCTATCCACCCTAACTCCTATGTACCTTTCATGTCGTTCCCCTTCTTATTTCGGTATGTAGGTCGACACCGAGATTTTCGATGGAATTCCAAGATTTCACTCTAAACACGTGCTACTTTGAGGCCTATGATAAGTGAATCTTAGAAAAAACCTCTAATGGTCCACTTCTTAAAGTTTAGGTTCTCTAGGCTAAGGCATTTGAATCCACAACCGCGAAAAAGTCTTGCTCGATTATAGCCGGATTGGAAACTTCTCTTTGTTTTGAGTTCACGCTAAAATCGGCGCTAGCAAATCCCAATGTCACATCCGTAAACATTTATTAACAGTTGGGGGAACGTAATGTAATTGATCCTACCATCATCTAACCCTATCCACCCTAACTCCTATGTACCTTTCATGTCGCTCCCTTCTTATTTCGATACGTAGGTCTAATTACACGTAGATTTTCGATGGAATTCCAAGATTTCACTCTAAACACGTGCTACTTTGAGGCCTATGACAAGTGAATCTTAGAAAAACTCTCTAATGGTCCACTTCTTCAAGTTTAGGTTCTCTAGGGTGAGCCATTTGATTGTACAACCGCGAAAAAGTCTTGCTCGCTTATAGCCGGATTGAAACTTCTCTTTGTTTTCGAGTTCATGCTAAAATCGGGCGCTAGCAAATTCCTAATATCACATCCAAAACATATATTAACGGTTGGGGAACACAATGTAATTGATCCTACCATGTAATTGATCCTACAATCTTCTAACCTATCCACCCTAACTCCTATGTACCTTTCATGTCGCTCCCCTTCTTATTACAGACGTAGGTCGACACCGAGATTTTCGATGCAATTCCAAGATTTCACTCTAAACACGTGCTACTTTGAGGCCTATGACAAGTGAATCTTAGAAAAAACCTCTAATGGTCCACTTCTTAAAGTTTAGGTTCTCTAGGCCGAGGTATTTGATTCCACAACCGCGAAAAAGTCTTGCTCGATTATAGCCGGATTGGAAACTTCTTTTGTTTTGAGCTCACACTAAAAT